>JAJHUR010123550.1:0-12698 GCA_027495735.1 Lutjanus campechanus | reverse complement strand
CCCCCCGTGTGTCTTGTGCAAGAGTAGTAAATGTGTGTGCTGCAGGACTCAACTGTTTTCTTGTGCTTGTGAATTAAATCACTTACCAGGAAAAGCCTGCTCTTGCTCAGTATAATTAAGATTATTAATTCTAACAATAACGGGAAATAATAACCATCAGCCTCTGTTGTCTCGCGACCAAGAAGGGCCATCTTTTTACCATTATATGAGCTCTCCGAGGAATCGCTGAATGAATAATTTCATGTTTGAGTTATGTATTATAATTATCCATAATTCTACTTCAAACAATGTTAGCGTCTGAATTAGAGTAAATTCCTAAGCAGGCACAACAAAGGACTGGTTATCACAGCAACCCAAAAGTTTCTTTTAAGGATTTATTTGCTCCACATGGCTAATCTGGCCGGGCGACACTGTGATAATCATTTTAGTGTAATTCTCCACATCTGCTCAGTGAGAATCTTGAATTAATGCAAAAACATGATGACAGTGACATAATTTTGAATCAGCAATTATAAGATTATACAATATTCCCTGACAACACAGTCCCAGCAAACAGGGTCACGCTGTTCGATTACAGCGTCTGCCATATTCCACAACTTTGTGACTAAATCTATGACATTTATGTAAATATATCGGCTATTAATAGTATAATCAGTCTACCTGTGATGCTTAATCACCAATTGATTGATCGTTATGAGTCATTTTTGATCACATTTCAGCTTCTCGAGTGTGAATATTTTCTGGTTTCTTCTCTCTCTTCTCATCTATGGCATTAGACTGAATATATTTGGGTGTGAGCAGTTACACAAACTGTTACTATTCTGGGCAGCAGGCCTGTTCAATTAGCAGCCCGTGGGTTGAATTCGGCCCTTTGATCATTTATAAATATATTTTAAAAAGTCTATCATTGCGGCTGACATTCTAAGTTTACATTGTTTACTGGATCATCATTTCATTAATAAGCTACATAGCAGATTCATTGGTCTGTTATGTCTGTTTGCACAGAGATAATTATTATTTTAAAAAGTTTTAACTCAAGTCAGGCATGTGAAAACTGTACTTAAAGTATTAAAAGAAAAAAGAAAAACTATGGCGGAGGGGAGAGCAAAGGAGGGAGAGGAGAATAAAACGAGGAGAGAGAGAAGAGAAGGCACTTAGTCTAATTGTTGCAACTCAGCACACGGGCCTACTTTGTAGTTTGGAGGATAGATCAGTTGATTTATTTCATTTATTCATAGAACAGCCTTTTTCAATTTTGTGTAAGATTTGTTTTGACTGGCTTGGATGCTAATTTATTTTATAGACCACTAAATCATGAACAATGTGGCTGTTCATGTGATAAATGTAGAAACAGTGAATGTAAAAGACCTTTGTTTTGGTGTAAATAGATCATTTTTCAGAAATATGTTGAGTATTAAAAACATCTGCATCAGTGTGGGTACTAAATACATGTAAATATGTTGTAATATACGATATATAACTTTATTTTTTGTAAATAATTATGAAAGCAGCGCCCTTTTTTCTCTTTAGCCCCTCAAAATGTCTGTTCACGTCCCTGATTCAGGCTGAGTGAAGCTAGTAGAGTCAAACTTAAATAAAAATAAAGATGTTAACTGCAACTTTGTGTTTACTAAAACAACAGACTACTTCTAATCAAAGATTACAAAGGTGCATCTTTTTTCCTGTACTTTTGTACATAATGTCTCTTTTCAAATTGTAAAAACTACTGCAGTAGAGAAAAAAATTTAAATGTGCATTGTTTTACATATTTAAAACTTTACAGGTGAGACAGGAAATGCAAACATCCAGCCCTTTGGCACTTTATGTTTTTCTCTTTTTATCTCTATATAATATTTGTGATACACAGATAATCCAACCTGCACATCCTGTACATTATTTAAAAATATATAATGTGTTAATTTTACAGTACATGCCCATATATAATGCACGTACAGTACATCTCCCTGCAGACTGGTGTGAAATATGTGTTGAAGCTTCACATAGTTCTTTTCAGTTTGTCCTCTCATATATTCCACACTGATATTCTCATAAATAAATAACTTTTTTTTTTAAATAACTACATTTTATTACATAATACTAACTATATTTTTTTTAATTTGTGCATTACGTCTTAGATTAACATCTCAAACAGTTGAAATTGTATAATGCATGCCTCATTTATTTCATTCTTTCTTACATTTATAACAGTTTCAACTGCCGTCTCATAATTAGCAAGTGATGTACACAGACAAATGTATGCAGACAAGTAATTAGCAGTTAAGAAAACGTATAAAGATGCCTCAACAAGTTTCCTCTGACTTGCACTTGCACTTTTAAACTCTGCATTTTTCTAATAAACGTTGGCAGCTTAAATTATGCTCATGTAAGTGTGATAAGGGCTGCGGTTGCCATGGTGACAACACACTTCCTCAGATGTGGAACGGAAGGAAGAGGCACGTCCCGGCGCATGATAGTAACCTCCTATGGCTAAAGAAGTGCAGCTAATATAGACGTTTAATAATGCTGACATGTTGATTAATGTGCGACACAAAGAGGCGGCACATTAACCACAACTGTGACTGAAATGTTCATTTACATGATGATTTCAGTAATGGTAAAGAATTGGCATGCCGGCTCTCATATATTAAATTCATGCTCATTTTTAATGCAAATATTATGACTTAATTTTATTGGAGTTATATTAGTAATTAAATCCAGATATTGTGCACTGTACAATTGATCTTTTGAATTGTTTTTAATAAGATATTATTACAGTGCATGTGCAGTGTATCATCTGAAGAACCGATCTGCAAGTCTTCAACGGTTATTTAATGCCACTGGATTAAAAAAGTATGATGAGTTAGGAAAATCGGACTATGCAGAGTAGTAAAAGTCCTTGACTATTATTATGAGCAGAAGAATCTTGTAAAAAGCATTGCTGACATTTTAGTGTACCTCCTCTAATAGGCTGAGTGGTCTCAGTTACCATTGGCAACACAGTCTTGCACTCTGCTCTGTTTTATGAATGTTGCCTGTGTTCAGTTTCTCTGTTTTTTTTCTTCACCAAAACTGCATCCATCCATACCTCTCTCACCAGATTAAAGGAGAAACATGGAATATATTTGCTGTAATAAATCATTAAATGACCATGATATTTCATCAGAGATCAAGGAAATACGCTGAATTGAAATACTGGCTTCTCAGACAACAATCCTACAGTCAGCATGTTCTCCTTCGAAATTTCCATTCCAGTGCGAAACGTCTGTTTTTGTTTTGGCGTGTGTGTGATTAGCACAGCGCCTGTTTCATGTTTATTCACCGTACGTGGAGCTAAAATTAATACCGAACGTTCGCCAAAACGAGACTGTCTGTTTATGAGTCATGAGGAATCATTCATGATCTTCTAGAAGGAGCGGAGAGTGTGTTTTATGAACAGTGAGCTTTTGTTTGGGATAACGGACTTAGCTTTACATCGACAGATAACTGAGTTATTAAAAGCTAATCAACTTACAGTGTAGGACTCGTCATCACTTGTCATTGTCAACGTATGTTGCACTTGTCTTGTGTAGGTTCAGTGTCCCTGCAACCTGCAGCCAACCTGCCTGAGCTTTGAGTCTGAGGAGGAGGAGCAGAGGGGAACAACTTGCTCCAGTATTTTGAACCTGGACCCATTTCTGAACTCTACATTGTTACATAATTCCCCTCTCAGTCAATAAACGATTGTATTTCACAACTTGGCTAAAACAAGTTACGTTACCTTTCGTATATACTGAACCTTTTTGCTTTGTGCTCCAATAACAGTTGAGCAAACTTGGTACCCCTGTCAACTCTCCTTTTCCTGTTAAAGCAGCACTCACAACTTCAGTTAGCTAAAGTTAGCAAAACGCTAGCTCTTTACTGATGTAGACTGGCTACTCTGCTAGAGTTAAGCTAACATTAGCTAACTTATGATGTGAATATAGGTCGGTGTTACAGGCCCCCCAGCAATGTCTTTTAACCGTCTTCAAAATTTGGTTTTCTTTTCATTATAAACAAGCCGAGCACACACAAGCTTTCCAACCCTGAGACCTCAAAAACACAGGGAAAAATTTGAGTTTCATAGACTTTGTTTCCTGTATTCTAGTGTTTTCTAAAGAACGAAAATAACAAAATAATATTTTTGGCACACAGATGCCTGCAGATGACCCATAACTAAAACTAATTAGCTGGGAAAGACAACAGGAGCACAGCAGTTTCAAATTTGTTTATAATAACACAGAAAATGAATATTTTACAAATGTTTTTCTGTGGATATGTTACAGTAGCTGGGCAGCTCTTGGGGGAAAAAATGCAGCTTTCCTTTAAAAACAGGACTTCTTCTTTCCAGGACATCTGAAACTTGAAATTTTAACTTTTCAGTACCATCCGAGGACGAGGCAGGAGCATGGATTTATTAAAGAGAATTGGATACAGCATCATTTGGTGCAGCTGTATTTTTGTCAGGGCGGAAACAGTAGACTCATAGAGTTGTTAGGGGCTTGTACACGCTGTACAGTTCCAGAAACAGGTTGTGATAACAAAAAGGATTAAAAAAAAAAGTGTGAGAATCTGTCATAAATTGTGAGAAATGTGGGAGAATTGTAACCCTGCGAGGAAAACGGGAGAGGGCAATGAAAAATGGGAGCCTCATGGGAGGGCTGGCAAGTACGAGCACAAAGAATATCTTAGTACAGGAAACAGGAGAGGAGAAAGTTGACTGAGGTACCAAGCCTGCTCAACTGTTATTGGTGCACAGAGCGAAAAGAGGCGGGATTTAAGAGGGGTCAGTTGCTCGTGTGTTGGTACACAATTAACAGCCTGAAACAAATACAACTAAAATAACTTTTCTCACTTCATAAAAGCACAAGTCTGAGTGGAGCTCCACAGGTTTCATCAAAGTTTTTACAGTTCCCTCTATTTTCTTTTTTACTGGAATCACTGTGGCTGCTTCAAAGTATTATGATGCCAAGATTTTGGAAGGATTAAGAGATAGCCAAGGAGACAGACCCTGGGAGGCGGCAGGCAGGGGTAGCAGCGGATGAACCTCGCTGTGAACTCGACTATCGTTTGCTATGAGATTGATAAGAAGTATTAAGGTGCCATCGCCTTGGCAGGAGCTCTGAGGAGAGGCCAGGAGAGAAGGACTGCAGGAAATCCTGTTTGTAATCTGATGCGAGTTGCCTTTTCATCCCGGCTGAAATAGAGCAGAGCTACCTGTCCGTCTCTGCCGTGAGATGGAGGGAAGTCTAATGAGGTAGAAAGCTCGCTGACGGACTCCTTTGCTCGTCATAATGAAGCCAAAAGACGTGGAGCTCCTCGGCGCCTCGGCTGCACAGGTAGCAGGTTGTTAACACCTCCTCCTGTTCGAGCCCGATCAATTAAAACAGAGATGAATGAGACAGTCACATTCACGTCTAATCACACAGGAGGTGACGATAAACAGACTTCTAATGCTCCGGTGCTCTCTGACAAAAAAGGGTTCTTAAAGGGTTCTTCCCAGAATCATCTGCTTCCTTTTGAACCTTTTTTTGAAGAAAGGATTTGTCAAAGGTTCTTTGTTAAATTAAAGGTTCCATTAAGAATCATTTTCATCCAAAGAACCTTGTTTTGGAAGAAAGAGTTGAAGAACTCTTTCACCAAGGAAGTGTCAAGTGCTTTTTGTACCATAGTATAAAAAGGTTCTGAGCAGAACCCCCTGAGTGTGTTCTAGATAACACCCTTGGAATAAAAAGGTTCTCAGTAGAACTCCCCCAAGTATGTTCCAGATAAAACCCTGGGAATCTAAAACAGTTCTCAGTAGAACCCCCTGAGTGTGTTCTAGATGAAAACCTTGGAATATTAGAAGGTTCTCAGAAGAACCCCCTGAGTGTGTTCTAGATAAAACCCTTGGAATATGAAAAGGTTTTCTGTAGAACCCCCTAAATGTGTTCCAGATATAACCCTCGGAACATCAAAAGGTTCTCGGCAGAAGCCCCTTGGTGTGTTCTACATAAAACCCTTGTAATTTAAAAAGGCTCTTGGTAGAACCACCTGGGTGAGTTCCTGTTGGCACAGGTGAAAAGGTTCTGGATAGAACTCCCAGAGAGGGTTGTGGGTGGAACCATGACACCATGGAAGAGTTCTCTGCAGAACCTCTTATATGGGGTTCTGGGTGAAACCTTTGACAGATGGTTCTGGGTATAATGGTCTGAAATGACCTTTATAAAAGGTTCAAACAGGAACAACAACAACAACAACAAAAAGAGTTCTCCTTTGGGGACAAGCCAAAGAACCCTGTACGGTTCTATTTAGCACCTTTCCTCCTCAGAGTGGAGGTGAAGAGCAGATATCCTGCGTGGTGTCTGCAGGCTCTTATCAGAGTTGATTAGATTGAAAGCCAAAGGCAGCACACTCTGGAAAGTGCTGTTGACAAGTACCTTAATAGCTTCAACCGAGTACTTAGTCAGACCTGCTGGCTGAGAGGATGATCAGTGATGATGACGGTTTGCTGCCTGACACTGCAATAACTCCAGATGTTAAGGGCAGGGGGATGCACAGGAGCTTTATTAGAAATAAGAATGGGAGATCACACTATATCTCTCAGTGATTGGTGGCGACAGGACCCGGGGCTGAGAATTGAAGAGTTTGCTCTTTGCAAAACACATTTATTAATAATTGATGGAAGAACCGAGAGCGTGTTTATAGAGGTAGAACCAACAGTGAACACACTCTCATATTTTAGAGGAAATAAAGTACATTTGTGCAAAGCAGTTCCCGGGCTCGGTGAAACAGCCTCCACACTGTAAAAACTGACAAACTGTCTGCGCTCGGTTGTGTCAGAGAAGTCTTCTCTCACCGATGTCTCGGTGGTGAAGGTATTTGCCACTCAAGTCTATTTCTGCTTTACCTCCAGCACGTTACACATAGAAGAAATAGCAAAGACACACATGACAGCGCAGGCATTCCTCTCTAATTTGTATAGACATAATGCATGTCTGGAATGAGTTTAACATGCATGAAAAATGAGCGGTGTCAGGTTGAGTTGATATTCTGCGTGCTGCCAGTGTCAGCACAGACTGTGATTTCTATTTTTTGTATTCGTATTGTAGCTTTTTTTTTTTTTCTTTCTGGCAGGCTTATACGGATTCAGAAGTTTGCAGAAAGTCCAGGGTGCAAGCTACAGGGCAGCCAGAGGCAGCTTGGCTCCTCTAAATAAGATATGAGCTCCCCTGAAAACATGATTTGTGAAATTTCAGCGAGTCTCTGGAATATTGCTGTTTTTGCTGCACATTTCTGTTCTTCTGTATCTTCATCACCACTGATCATGTGTAAAATCAGGCTACTGATGTGTGATTCATGCGTGAGGGTGACATTTGTGTTTCTTGCCTGTTGAGCTGAATCATTCAAAAAAATCTTCGATATCTATACCTTGGATTTAATACTGGTTCCCGTGCAATACTTTTTTCCATACCAATTTTATAAAATCACAACAACAATTGAAACAAAAAGAAAATTGCACCTCACATTATGGTGCAATTACTCACTTCAAAGGAGGAAGCTTTTCAAAGAACTTTCTCACTTTGTGCACTTTGCACAACCTGATAACGAGGCGAAAATAAAGAAGTTGAAGGAATACCTGCACAGTACTGGACTACATACTCATATAAAATAACATGAATTAATTAAGTGAACATTAATATACTTTGCTTAATCCAAATAAGGAGAAGAAGAAGAAGCGAATGACTGTGTAATGACGTCTGTGGTACCGGGAAGTAGTGGCAGAGTGAGACCTCTTACTTTGTCTGTGCTAAAGAGCTGCTCCAATATCATAAAAAGAGGAATAAGACCTAAATAAAAAGTTTGAGCAAATAAAAGTTAAAATCGACCACAGTAGATGGCCATAGAAAGGTGTGTTTTAAGTTTTCTTCTAAAAAATATCCAAACATTTGCTCCCCTCAGGTCCTCTGGCGGGCCGTTTCACAGGCCGGGGCTGAAAGGCGGCATCGCCCTGCGTCTCAGACCGAACCCGAGGAACAACCAAGAGACAACTACCAGCAACATCATGCTTGCTGTCAGGCAGGCTCTCGTAACACTACATTAACTTAGTGTTCTTCCTGCATACTTCTACGGCGTGAAACAAACCATCAGTTATTTTTAGATCTTGATGTGAGCATGCTGCATGATTTTTGCTCACCGACCTGGAACCAAATGACAAGACTTTTGCAAAACTTGATGACAGGATCAAAGTGTCTGACTCATCAGATGCACTCTGTCAATATACTGGTATGTCCTGTACAGATTACCAGTGACATAGCGACATGTGGTGGACATCAGTTTCTGGCTTCATGTTGCCGGCTTCCATTGAAAATGACTTGTAGCCTGATGCTGTGTGTCAGGTGTGATGCACTACAAATAAAAGTTGAACTGGTGTCAACTTTTCTCGGCGTTCAGCGACAAATGCAGCCGACCATGTTTGGCCATTAGCTGTGTCACCAATAATGTGAACATACGGTATACGGCTCCTATTGGTTGGTTGTTTAAAGGAGGCATCACGGCATCCACTGTCTGCATTTTCAAAGTCCCCAGGAAACAACAACCACCTCTGATCTAGCAACCTGCATGCTGAAAATGGCAAATTTGCACCTGGGTCAACAACAGTACCAGCATAAACAAGCTAGCATCTGTCACCTTTTCTTTTGCAGTGATTTAGACATTTTCACGACAGGGTTTCGCCTCCCGACATCCAGCTGCTCCACTAAATCAAGTTCCCCCTCGACACTAGTTTGTGGTGCGCCATCACTGCATCCTGGGCTAAGATGCCAAAGATGATTGTGATTGGTTTAGAGAAATGCAAACAAACCACAGCATTTTTTTTTTTCTGCTATAGCAGAATGATCATGTGTGAATGCAGATGTTTCTCCAGAGCCGAGTCCTGTGGAGAGACGTCTCGCTATACCAGACGAGGATTGAAGCAATTGGGTTGGTGCTCTAATAGTATTAAACTGCAGTATACAGCCCTAATAGGCTGTTTTGGTATTTGACCTATCTGTGTCTTATTTGTACATCACTTGTACATCACTCAGCAGAGCATGCTGCGCTCTGCTTTAGTTGGCTGCATCATACTGTGATGTTTGGCTTTGATACCTGTGTGGAGACCATAAATTGAGTTCCCTCAAAATCCATGGTAAAGTTTTCACAGTGAGTAAGTCCCAAAATAAATGCGTTCTCCTTCACCAAAAGTTAAACTTCTCTTTTTATTATCACCCTGAGAAAACTCTTTGCCTTAATTAAACTTACGGACCAAAATAGACTGTCACATCTAAATTCTAATGCAATGTTCCAGCTGAAGTGTTGCCAAGTAAATGAGCCTTTTAGCAGGTTGTTTTTCAAGTACAATTATGGTAAGGAGAAATTTGGCTACGCTGTGAGGCTAACCTTCGGGTGGCCTATTCACAAATAATTTCTCAGACACGTTATGTGTTACTCAGCCTGCTGGCACCTGTAGTTTTAGCGAAAAGGGAAATACTTATAGCTGATAGCAAAGCTAGTCGTCGCTGTGGCAACAGCAGACCTCAGCTGCACCTGTGCTATTCATACGGAGACGCTTTGGCCCAGAAAGAATACAACATCCATTTCTGGTGCTTAAATTCACATGAATGCACATTCACACATGTACACATACACACATGCACACACGGGGAGCTGTCAGCCTGACACAGTTTCCATATGCCCAGCGGTCTACATAGGAGGATTTCTTCCTCTGGCCAGCTCAACATGGACAAGGGGACTTCCTTTTTCTCCCCACACAGCCCAGCAGTGGCTGATCGCCTCTGCCTAATGAGATTATGCCGAGCTCCTGGAACATCTACTCAAGAGGAGATGGGACCAATTAGTCTGCTGTCTGGCCCAAAGAGAGACTATCACCATAGCTCTGATGTTATTACTTGAGTGTGTCAGCCTCCAAAGTAATAACAAACATGCCTGAGAAAAAGGAGAGAGCTTGTTTACGCTGTGATTGGTCAGTCTGGTCAAGGTTACCGGAGAGAGAGAGGGAGAGGGAGAGAGAGCCGCAGTCCTATTTCTGTTGATGTAATGAAAGGTTGGACAAAGAGACTCCGCTCTGGAGCAGACTGAGAGTCAAGAGGAATTAACAGTGGCAGACCCCATTTGGTCTGGAGGTGGTGGAGGGGGGGGTAGCACTCAACCTGGTGTGACAAAAAAGCCAAATACAGAAAAATAGCTCCCTTCTCAGTCCTGCGGAGCTTTCGCATTTAAAGTAGTACAGTCGTCCTTTAAAAGGAACCCGTTTACCAGTTCTGTCTCGACAAGTCAGGAACAAGGGAGACATTTCAATGTCAGTATTTCCTGAATAACAGGTTGCTGCCTAAACAAGTAAGATTTAAAGAACCAGCGTGCAGAATTTAGTAGGGCTGCAACTAACGATTATTCTCATTATTGACTAATCTGTCGAGTATTTTTTAATTAATTGATTGGTTGTTTGGTCATAAAATGTCAGAAAATGGTGAAAAATATTGATCCCCATTTCCCAAGATGACATCTTCAAATGTCTCATTTTGTCCAAAATCCAGAGATATTCAGTTTACTGTCACGAACGAGTAAAGAAACCAGAAAAGATTCAAAAGTGAGAAGCTAAAATGACTCAAAAGGATTAATCAGTTATGCAAACTGTTGGTGATTAATTTAATGGTCGATTAATAATCGATTTATCACTGCAGCTCTAGAATTTTGTGGCATCAAACGGTGAGCTTGCAGCTTGCAAACATGATATTGGAATTTGGATATCTGCCAGTACTGATACTATACTGATACTGACAGAAGTAAGATGTGTTCCCATGATGCATTGCTGAGTTTGTTATGGCCCTAAAATATTATCATGATATCTCAGGGAATTCTGTGATAATGATATTCTTGAGAATATGACGAAATACTGTAAAATATTGTTTGGTTTAGGACTCACAGTAGCGGTTGCGCTCTCCTCGTACTAAACCGGGTGCTTCTGCTCGCAGTGGTGAAATCAGTTTGCTGCATTGGCTCCTTTTGTTGTTACAGTCCTTGGGTACTTCTTGCACATTACTGTGTTTTCTTGTACAACTGATCTTTTGTAACCACTTCCGCACGACAGAAGTCGCTTCACTTCGATTGCTACCAGCTCCTCCACCGTGGAGCTGGTAGCAATCGAAGACCTAATGTTTAAAAAAAAAAAAAAAACTGCTGATTTCGATGTTAAATCTGCCACATTATCACTGTAAACTGCAGATATGCAACGCGAGTAAGGTGACCATACACACTGAAAAATTTAGGACATTCCTACATTATGAGCAGGTGTCTTGAGCCTTGAATCTTGTCCTGCTTGTCCCAAAAATCAATTATTATAGTAATAGATAATATGGACAATCTCAAGGGTTGTCTGCACTGAACAGTCATTTTGTTTTGTTTTCCAGGTGACAGCCGACTTCATGAACAAAAATTATAAATTTTAGCACTGAACTTTTGTCTTTCATGTATATTTCTGCCCATGTGATGTACAGGATGCCACACCATTCCCACCGCCAAATCTCCTGTCTCAAATTTCACCCACTGTCATCTGGTCGCCCTAAGGGTGAGAATGAATAGCTTGACGGACATAGCAACGGTAACTAAGGAGGGCGGGGCTTAGCGAAGGGTCAATTCAGTCTGACAGAGTTATTAAAGAGGAGTTGAGTTATGATGGAGCTGCCGGCGAACGGAGGAGTCCGTCGCCAATATTCTGCTTCAGCCGTTCTCTTTGATCTGCGGGATCTTTATTCTCCTTTTGTCTCCCTTCAAACATCCTGATGACTTTTGCTCTCGCCGTCTTCCTTTTTTTTCCCTCCTTATCCGTCACATCAGTTTCTGTTATTGGGATCTCTTTGTTTCAGCTCAGTCACTCAACATAACTGGATTTGAAAAGCTTTGCATTGTTTCTCCAAAAGCATTTGAATACCTATAATAGAAGCTTATCTGCGTGAAAGAGCCGCCCAAATCTGTCTTTGTCACAGAGAAAAGGGACGAGGGACTTTGAAAACTTTTTCAATTACAGAATTGATCGGCCTACCTATTTGATTCAGAATGCTCAATGATTCGCTAATTGCCTCGAACCTGATGCGGCTTTGTTTGTCCGATCTTTATGTATGAGGCAACGCTCTGGACAAAAGTTAAGCCAAATTATGCGAGGGGAGAGAGAGATGTGAAGAGGAAGCAGCATTCGTGGGGGTGAAATGTGTATTGAAAAAGCTTCTGCACACGAAATGAAAGAATCTGTTTCGTGCAGCGTTTGTTCGATGGTTGTTGCAGGAGTTGACTGGGTGCTCGCTCACACATTAAACATAAAACCTCACACAGAGGAGGTTAAATTCTCACAGGCATCACAACAGCCGCAGACACCCAGCACTCCTTTAATGTTCCTTTTAATGTAACAAATGTGTGTTTCTGATTCAAGCAGATTACAGGAAAGTTTGTCAAGGCCTTCAGTTTCTAAATTCTCTGAATCTTCTGGTTATCAGGGTAAAAAATCTCACCATGAAAGCAGAGGAGATTCTGCGAAGGATTTCTATGGAAAGGGACATTTCGGTTAATACGCTCACCATTTTTCATGTCCGTTCATCAAGTATAGCCTCCTGAGACCCGGAAGAAAAAAAGTTTTAATATTTAGTTTTTTGTTT
>JAJHUR010123549.1:1813-20639 GCA_027495735.1 Lutjanus campechanus | reverse complement strand
AAAAAAAAAAAAAAAAAAAGTGTAATTCCATTCAAAATTGCGTTGCATAAATTGAGCATAAAAGAAAGATCTGTGCACTTTATACTAGACCTTAAAAATCAGGCAACCTGCCACTTATGGACACAAGGTCTCGCTCGAACTCTACTGAATCAATAGTGCAGGCAAAATGGCACACTAATCAACATTCCATTATTGCTATTTGCATATTTGATCCAGGATTTGTTCAATGGATTATACATATTACCTGCATGATGTTTAATTGCCTTTTTAATAGACTCTGTGATTAAACAAGGAAGTTGCAGTAGGCTGGTGGAAGAGACGAAATGGGGGGGGGGGGAGAAAAAACAGAAAAATCTTATTAGAACAAGTTGCTTGCATCTTCCGGAGAAGCGTCTGAAGGTGCTGGAATGAAATAAAGCAGAGATCCGTCTTGTGATAGAGGCAGCAGTGGCTGTTCAAAATTCATTCATTTGCCTGGTATTTGTTTAAGGAGATTGAAGAGGAGGCTGCTTGTTCCAGTCACCGCAGAGTTTTATATCTTATCATGTTTTGACAGATGAGGGGCGTGAGGCACTACAACGCACACACGTGGAGTATTGTTGCGTTGTGGGTGTGCAGATGAATAAAAGTTTGTCTTAAATGCAAAGTTTTCTGGCAATGATTTGAACGGCGTGGGGGGTGAAGGCACATGCCTGTAGGGTAAATACACATTTTTAGTACACAGCCACCTTCAGCAGCATTGACATTATTACAGAAATGCATATTGCCATAACAAATGTGCTTTTGTAGCTGTTAAAACCGCTTGCCTGACATTTTTTTATCATGCGGTGGGTTGTGTGTGGATGTGTGAGTGACCGTGGGGCTGTCCGCAGCTAATCTCGCAAACTACCAGACCCTTCAGTCGAAATCTTTTTGTGCACATTTATGACTGTATGCTCAAGGACCTCTCATCGTTGTGGTAATTCTCAAGTTTTGAAAAACCTTTAAAAAACAATATAAAACCTATATTTTACATATATTACACAAACTGCCGACTCCTCACTCCTCTTAAGCGGCTGGTAGAACCTGCGAGTCATCAACAGTTGTGAGGCTAAAAACAAGTCTAGTCTGTTGCAGGCCACATTTTGGCCCTTGTCCTGGGTCAAAAAACATCCATCCATCATCATCAAACATCCATAATCATTTCGTTTTAGCCTAAACTGAAAAATCTTAAGATTAATTCCATGTCTGATACATTCTGATCCACTAAAATTGGGCACAATACAAGTTAAATGGATCCCGGCCATCTTGACTTGTACCTTGTCAATGCCGACCACATAACTAACTTCAACTCTAATTTGGTTTGGTATAAACATGACAAATTGAAAAGTGTAGTGGGTAATGGTTGGAACTCTATTTACATACTGGAGGCTATTTAATAAGCTTTATGCCAAAACATTGGCGACATCAAGTGTAAATTATTTAGAATTTCAGTTTTTGTGAGTTTCTTCAAAAAGAGTGTAGATTTCTATATATATATATATATATATATTAGTGTTTTGAAGCTGCCTGGTGCTTGCAGTGTTTAAAATGAATTTTAAAAATGTTCTTATAACAATGTTTAACTTGAGAAGTTTGGACTTACTATCCCATTTATTGTTTCCTTATTAAGTTTATACACTTAGATGAACCTTGGATGCCTGTTGTGCAGCGCTCAGGGACCAACTCCAGTTCTAAGGCAGGTACTGACAGGAGAATTGACCTATAAATGTTTTTTGATGGCAGATGAAACCAGAGTACCCAGAGAAAACCCATGCAGTTACAGGTTTTAAATCCTACTGCTGTGCTAAAAAGCTTCATTCAAAACTTTGCAAATCTCAGAGCTGGTTGCGTCTGACAGTTATGTAGGCTTTGCAGCACCTGTTGCCTGGTGGAGATCTGCACTCTTCTGAGGGCACTCTTCTGTTCTGTTCTTGATCACATTGAAGGAACAAACGGAAAACTGAAAGCGAACAGCTACCTTCTAAGCATCAAGACAGAAAACCAACACAGGAGGCTAAGCACTGACAGTGGACTCTCTTAACAGACAAACAAAGGACTCTCAGCAGTATTAGTGCCCAGCTGCAGGTAACCCAAGTGAAGCACTAGAGGTTCAAAGAAGGGGAGCAAGTATGAGAGTGTCTTGAAGGTTGGGGCAACGATGCATTTGAGGTAGTGTATATATGATCACACGTCTGGATATATATAGTAAGCATTCTTTGGTATCAGTGCAGATGAGTTCAGAGTACATTCAGTCTGCTCCTATTCATGAACTGAAATGCCATCATTAACAGCTTAGTCTAAAGGCCAAAGATTCACACGTACATACAGTATAGTAATACTGTACATAGATGAGCACGTTAGCGTAGTTGTGTACATTTTACTTGCGTGTTCGCACATTGTGATCTATCATGTGGCATTTTCCAACAAGGGAAAGTTAAAAAAGAGTCTCTGCGAGGTCACCCTCTCCTACAGTTAGCGGCCAGTCACCTGCTCTCATTAATAAGGAAATTAATGTTGCATTCCGTTTCAATTAACCTTCCCCGGCTACAGGAGCAGGACTGGGAGGGAGGCCCAGGCACCCACCGAGGTCAAGGTAATTGAATCAGAGGTACAACGATGACAAGGCCAAGGAGTTGTTGCCATGGCGTTGGGGGTAACTGTTAACCCGTCATTAGGGTAGAGGTTGAGACTGCTGTGCGTCAGGTTTTCTCGTTGGATCTCAGAGATGTGACGGTCATCATCAGTGACATCGGGCTTGAGTGTTGGTGCCAGTAAATCTGCATAATGTCTGAAGGTAGTTACGATGCTTGCGTGAAATGTTAAGCATCACAAAGACAGAATGAGCTCGTGACTGAATGGTGAAAACATGAACTATGGTCATTGGAAATCAGGTATTTGTAAATCACATAAAAAGGTGGAATAGTACCAAATTAGGTGTCAGTATGAAGCATTAGGCCTAACACTCATAAGAAGCCTAGTAACCTTGGAATTACGGCCATATTGGAGGATTCCTGACCTCACCATGTACATCATGTGCACTGTATGTAGTGAGGTATATGTCAGTGTGATGGATGTGTGTGTAGTGAGTCTGACTTTCATGCAGCTGAACAAAGTTTGCATCCTGTCACAAACCTGCAATCAACATTAGTGTTTTTATTAGCAATAAAGCTTGTTTCCACATTGAATTGGACAAAAAAATCAGTGTGTCTAAGCATATTTTGCAGGATGTTGGGTTGCCTAATATTGCGTTATGATGCTGACAGTGACAAACACGATTAAATACTAGTGGTATTATTGTATCGGTCAGATTGGGCAAAATATTTCTTTGTGCAGTTTTCACAGCACTATTTTTTTCTAAGGCTTACCTGCTCTCATTTTGTTACTGTAAGATTTTCGCTCCTTTATCCACCTCTCTGTTTCTCCCTCTCCTCCGATGATGGTTGTCTGCTCCTCGAATGCGCTGCTGAGCATTGGCCAACAGTAAAACACACCTGGGTGTGTCCAACCATCTGATGAATGACCCTGCGGCTGGCGGTCGGATCGATACGGAGAGTGTGTTTGTGCGCGCACGCGCCCGAACATGCTGGGGGGTGTGAGACGAGCAGGCGCATTCTGCTGAGCTGGAAATCCCATTAAATCCCTGCTACCACACGCACACACACACACACACACACAAACACACACTTACTTTAACACACTACATCCTCCGCTAACACACATTAGTAAACACACCCACTAGCTATCTATGTCTTTACTGACACACAGCAGCCCACACAGAGCACGTTTCACAACTGTGTACCTACACACACAACACCGGCTCTACCTTTGTTGTAAGAGGCCGGCTATAACTCACTGCTCTCCTGTACTGTACCAACTAGAGCGATGCAAAGCTGCGGCTCTCCTCTCACTCCCTTAACACAAGCAGGCAGAACCCTCAGATCTTCTCCTTTTTGTCAGGGAAATGTCAAAATGCCTGTAACGGCGCTACTCAAGCAGCACAATATGTTTGTTTGTATGTGTTGTGGCGAAGTGATATGGATACTATGACTCACGTCTCTGCAGGCGCCCAGCAGGTCTTTTTGGCAACCTGGAGCTGTGTGTGTGTGTGTGTGTGTGTGTAAGTCTGTGTGTGTTGTGTAAGCAGCCACCTTGCCGCCCTTATGCCTGCACTGAGAGTGTGTGCAGCATTGGCATTCGAAAAATAATCTCTTTCTATCTGTCTCTGTGTGCTTATCCCCCCCTCACTTGATCCCTCCTTTCCATCCTTGTCTCTCTTTCTGCCTAACACCTTCAATCCACCTGTTTCCCTCCATCCTTCTTTTGTGCGCCGCACTCTTTTGTCGATCTCGCTTCATCTGTCATCTCTCCCCCTCTTTCATTCCTCTCTCCATCCAGGAGCCTCTAGCGTGACATTCTATCTCTGACACATCATGCATGTCCTGCTCCGATGATGCCAGCGCTCTGACAGATCAGCCACAATGTGTGTCATGTGGCTGGACGAGGGGGGGATGGGGAGGGAGGGGTGGGAGACAGATAGACGGGGAAGATCAACAACTGGCCAGTCGAACCGCAGACAGTTGTGTCCACATTCCCTTTAGTTGTGACTAGAGTATTTTTTTGTATTTGGATATCATTTACATAAATAAAGATGGATGGATGCGTCTCCGCTTCCTCCCACTGAGCAAAAATGAGGCCAAAATATCACTGATTTGAAGACCAAGTCTTGCCCAGTACACTAAAATGTAATGTTCAGGGGACCTATTGCCACCACTTACATTGTAAATGCAAAAATTCTCCTTACTTAAATTAAATACAGTCTTTAACTTAATTTTATGTCTTAATTTTACTAGCTTACACTGAGTTTCCATTACTTTTTGCCTTCATATTTGTTTATTTACTTGTTTTTTCTGAGTAAACCGATGTCAGTAATGCACAACTGGACACAATTAAATTCTTTTACTTCCTTTTCCCTATTAACCTAACTTGTTAGAATTTACAGTGTAATCAAATGCATGGCTGTAAGGTGAAACTTGTAACTGATTGATTTTGATAAACCATTTAATTTGCAAACATTGTTTTGTTGACATGAGTTGTGTTAACATAATAATTTTGGTAATTACATCAACTTAATTTTGCGTATAATTTACATTTCTGCTCTAATTAATTAAGGACTAAACTCAAATTGAGTTCGGTCTCTAAACATACTTTGGACAACCTTGCAATTTTGTCCAATCGCCACATCTTTTCCACAAATTTGATCAATCATTGTATCTTCTTTTTTTGTTTGTTTTGTTACGGGTACTGACAAGAACACAAGGATTTGTTGTTTTAAAGATTTTTTGTGAAATAACCCCCCAAAGTGCACTTCTTCATGAACAAATAAAAGCAAATTTTGTTAGAATGTTTGTTATCCTGAGCCCTTTTGGTCAGGTTATTCAGAACACTCCGAACAGAGCGAGGTTTTATTCTCTCTGGAACAAACTGCCTTTGATTTTAATGAAATATACAAAAAAATTCCCCACATCCTGCACGTTTCACTTGCTCCTGCAATTTCATTGCAAACATGCGTAAAAACAATACAAAATACATCATATTTTTTCAGAACAGCTGCTGTGAAATCAGGCCTTTTTCTTCAACAATCCCCCCCAAAAAGTCTGCAAAATCATGAAGCAACTGGTTCATACTGTGTGTTAGAAGACCTGAAGAAAATCTAAGTGGTGCAATTTAAACTTGTTGGAACAACATATTTTTTTGTGAGGAATCAACTTGAAAACTTGTGCTTATGCTAATCTACCAATTAAGTAAGTGATAATTAAAATACCTTTGGTTGTAGAGGAAAAGTAAATTCTCCTGAGTCAGTGCAGATTTTTGGTTGATTTTTCTTCATCAGAAGTTGTCATAATTCAAAAAGATTGATGTAAACATTTTTTTTTTGTTCAGTCTCAACATTTGTTTTTAGACAGCAGCAATCACGGTTGGAGCAGCACTTTCGAGTTCTCTCCCATACAGCCAGCCGACTGAAACACAAGCAGGGCTCAGCTTTCGATCATGATGTGACGCTACCTACCTAAAAATGACAGAAACCATGTTAGAACAAAATTTATTAAACATGTAATTTGATTTTTTAGTTTGGCCCATTTCCTATCTACTAAAATGGAGGGGTCGGGGTCTATGGCCTATACTGCAGCCAGCCACCAGGGGGAAATTAAGGTGTTTTGGCTTAACTTTTGAGGGACTATCATATCCATCTCTTTATGTGTCATGTGTGATGGATATCGGACAGGTTTTGTGTTTGTGTGCTATGTCTGCTAATGCGTACTGTCAATGTCAGATTAGAATACTTATATCAGATTGAATATCACAGGAATGGCTGATAAATAGGGAAACATAACATCCGTAGGGAGTTTGGGTGGGACACACAAGACAATAAACATCTCAGCTCAGATAATGGCTCCATATATTTTTTTTATTTTTTTTATTGTTTATTGCCGCCTCTCATTTTCTGTGGTAATCACCCTTGTCACTCCCATCAGTATTTCCATAAGGCTGCACACACGTCTATCCCACATAAAAATGCTTCAAAGTAACTCTTCACTAAATCCTACAGGTCTCTAAAAATAGAGGAATGATGCATTCCAGAGCCATACATCTCTTTGACACAAAGACTGTATAACCGTACGCACAACAAAAGACTGTACATTTAAAGGTCCCCTGAGGCTGCAGTGTTCCTCACTCTCCACAGGACAAAGTTGCTGGATGGACCAAACAAAAACTGGCAATGTGGCATGTGTGTAAAGGTGGCGTAAGAGGAAAGAAGAGGCTTGCACGAATGCTTTTATATATAGGAGTATTGATCGATGATGAGACATTTAGGGTGATAGAAGAGAAAAAGGAAACCTCATGCTGTGCTCAAGGATTAATCTTCAGTCAGTCAGTCTGACTCCACACGTTATCATTCGGCTATAGCAGGAAAAAATGCTCTGGCATGTTTGTAGGGGGGCACAGGTTTGTGAGCGGCCGTTCCTGGCACTGTTCAAGCACCTCCTTGCATTTAGAAATCCGAAGATGATCAGTAGGCGGTGAGATCTCTGATGGTCGGGTATCTTTAGACTAGCTTAGAGGTTGTTATTTCCTGTCGTAAGATGGATTTTGCAGACGTTAACATGCAGATACCACACGCTGCCTGAAATAGGCGCCCATTGGCCGGATTTTACCCACAGTTTATATCCAGTGAGTCACACTAATCCTCAGTTTGCTGTGAGCATCTATAGCAAACCTGAAAATAAAAATCTCTCCATTAAGCCATTATACCTTGGAAAGTAATGTGGAAACTTTTTTTTTTTGGCCTGATGGTGGCATTTGATGAAATGTCAGGGGTTGACACAATCACACACTCATCCTAGGGATCATGAATATTCACACAAAATAGTAATCTGATCAGTAATTGTCCAAATACTAGGGATTTCCCCAGTGAGAAGCTTGTTTTTTTAGCTGTGTCATTGCACACATTGTAGTGCAACAGCATGGCAGCCTGGTTACTTTACAAACCAAATGTGAAAATCCCCAAAAACGACAAAACCTACTGTGTTAGGAGCGGAGACGGGTGATGGAAATGGAGCACAGGTGATGCACTGCAGTGGCTGACACCACACTGTGCGGTGCACTGGTATTTTATACTTCAACTATGAGCAGGAGAAAACACACTTTTACTTTCTCAGATTGTGTGGAAATGTAAAATTTTCGTGTCACAGATGATGAAAAAAGGAATTAAAATATGAGTCTTACTGTTAAAACATATTCATGTAGTCTGATATAGAAGCTTAGTGTAACGCTTAGCCGGAAGAAAAAAAAAAGGAATGAAATGTTGAATCTTCATATTGAACAGCCAAATCTGATTCGACTGACAATTTTCTGAGTTGGGTAAAGCCCTATCAAATACAGTAATTACTCTCTGCTGTTAATGGGGCAAACCTTTCTGCCTAAATACAGCAGAGGAGTTGAATATAGTGTATTTCTTTGTCACCTTTTTGAGAAGAAAGCATAAAGAACAAAATGAATCATGTTAATTCAAACTATCCAGTTTAAAGGGATGAACCCCGCCTAATGCAATTACTGAGACAGTTTGATCACATCCCGATCCCCAGACAGCACTTGAAATATTTTAGTCGTGTAAAGTGACTGTACTATCTGCTCAGTCTCTGGTTTCACTCTCTAGTTTTCAATGTTATGCCAGTACAGGCCGTGTACATGAAATGCTTAAAAGAATGCATGTACATGCATATCCTGTACCAGCCTGCATGCACAGATAAGTATATGCATAAGGGGAAAAAAATGATAAATAATGCATTTGTGGAATGCTGGAGCTTATTTATTATGTCATTGGCCGATTGGCTCAGCCTCATCGCTGACCTCTTGATCTGTCACTGGGTCACACTAGCACTTAAATGCCCGTTAGTCAAAGCAATCCTATCAGTTATGTCACGCAAGGACGAGGGGCTTAAGGACTCCCCCCACCCTTCCCCCTATCCACCTCCCCTCCCTGAACTACCTACCCGTGCTTAGTCTGGTGAATCCCCCTGCAGTATTCCCAGGACAGACACAGACACTTCAGCTAACCTGGATGTGGCTAGACCAGCTGTGTTACTGCTATGACACTGCACCTGTGGAGTCCAGCTTGTAGTCCCCTGCTATGCCCCCCTCCTCTTTATTCTTGCCCTTAGGTATCTAGTGTTGTATAACCTAAATTAACTTTGTGGAGCTCCCACTGTAACAGCAGAAATGCTAATGGTTCACATTTCCAGGAAAAAAAAGATCAAGCCGTGCCAGGCTTAGAGTGAGCTCTGCTGCCAGGATTTCCTGCCACACTACACTGTATTTTTAAATTATTTGGCCAAATTATACTTTTTTATTTTAGGGTGTACTTTATTTTAAACCTGTTGGCATTTTTTAATTCTTAAATTATTATTTACTACTGGATGGATGGGTGGTATTTATTTGTGATGACAGCAGTGCCACATAAAACTGATAAGATGTCCATCACACATGTTGAATACATAAACTGCAAATTTTCAATGTATAGGCTCATATAAACATAATCCATCTAAATCATTACTTGTGACCTACTAGAAGTGTGTTTGGTGGCTGTATTTGACCCTGTCCTCTGCCAATATTTTGTTATCTTTTCATATTTTCAGTCTGTTTGGCAGTGGTGTGTAGCCCTCAGCCAATACACACAGGTTTTGAGGTCAGAACTCTATAAAAAACATTTACATTGCATTCTCCAAGTCTTTCTCCTGCTCTGTGTGTGTGTGAGCTGCAGAAAGAGTTTCACACACCAGCACACACACAGGCAGAGCAGACTAAGGATTGCTTTGGCCGTATTCACAACAAAATCTGGTGTTGTAGAAGTGGAAGTGTGGGTGTGTTTATTTGTATTTTACAGTGTGACAGAAATATTTTATTTCTCTGATTTAATGCTTTGTTGTCACTGATGGCACTCCCTCACTCCATTCACTCTTTATGGGCCTCATTCACTTACGTGTAAAAAAAGTTCTTACTGTGCACAAACTTGCTGACTGATTCATGGAAAGTGTGCAACAGCCAACTTTGTTTTTACCAACATGCGCACGTTAGTGAATCAGAATCATTCTAGACTGGCAGACTTTGAACAGATCCTCGAAGCAGCATATACAGTGTATACAAAAGCATATCTCTCTGCTCTTGTATAGTGAAGTTTATTCTTGGAGGGATGAGTAGGTGATTAAAGGAATCCAGTGGCTTAAGTTGGTTATGATGGGAACCAGCGCACTGTAGTTACTAGTATGAAACACACAAACACACACACTTACACACACACTGCTATCCTAACGTTACCTGCTGCATGTTGTTGACACAACACTGATGGCAGTGTTGATGCTGATGCCAGCCGAACTGGTACATTGCTGTTAGGAGGGGGGTTTGTCCATGTGCTTGGCTTGTCAGTCTTGACTGATTTTGCGCCTAAACAAGCAACCTTTAATGAAATGTCTCGTCAAATGATCAAATGGAGACTTGACATTGGACAACATCAACATATTCCCTAGCAGTCTTCATTGTATGTTTGCTTATGACAAAAAATACCAAAGAAAATTCATTTAATTGAATATTTTCCGACAGTTAATTTGAGATCTTATAGTTTATGTAACGTATAATTGTGCTATAGATTTATACAGACTCTTTAACATTTCTTTTTTTTTTTTAAATGCCTTTTCATATGTAGGTGTATGTAGCAAAGGGCAACATTCTCCAGCACATTGTTGGAGGGCCTGTTCTTTATATGGGCCCCCCCAGCCCATTGGCCCCATTCCAAGTGTCCTGCCCATCTATATTTACACCCCTGAAGGAATCCAATAATATCCTATTGATTCTAACATCATATGGCACATCCTTGCTTCACAAACATACCTATAATTACGCAATAATTTATATGTAGGATATTAGAGGTCAAAAAATGGTGCTTATAAGAAGCATTACGTTTCAGAGAGACACAGTTGTAGCTTCTCATCCTGTACTGTGCATAGTAACGCACACATACACACACACTCACCGAAAACTTCAGACCTCAAACCTCAGACTCTGCCCTCACCATCCTCTTCAAAACTACACAGTACATAACTTGAGTTGCTTCAGCCTTGTGCAAATGCTGATCCAAAAATCCATCCTTTCTTTTTTTGTTTAATGCTGCACTCTGACCGCGGCCTGGAGTGACTGCTACTTTGTCTCTCCGTCTTCCCCACAGAAGGAGTTCTGTCCTCTCTCACTATCTGTCTCACTCACTCTCTTCCCCTGGAGCTTGTTCAGTAGTAGCCCGGACCCCTTCGCTCCTTTTAAGCCGACTGGATTTGTGCCTCCATAATGAACTCAGTCAGTGCAAGAGAATGAGCAGGATTAATCCAGCCAACGGCAACGAAGGGATTTGATGATGTCATCCGTATGAATGAACCAGTTAGCGGATTATTCCCTCCGAGGTGGAAGCGATCCAAATAAATGAATGTGAACGCCGGGGCAAAGGGCGAAAGGGTTGGAGAAGGAATATTGAAAAGGCAGATGTGGATCCGGAAAAGAAAAGGTGGTTGAGATGAAGACAGAGACCAGGAATGGAAAGATAGCAGGGGCAGGACAGAGAAGAAGATAGAGACACAAAGTGAGTAAGTGAGGCTGAAAATGATTGATGGATGAGCTGAGGGAGACAAAAGAAAGGACAAATCAGTGGAAGAAGATATAGGTTGGTTTCAAACCTCCGTCTTTCCATCTGTCAGGACAAATGGCATCGTGAGAGGTTGGTCTGGGCAGACAGTGCTTAGTGGGAGGTGTCAGCTTTGAGCTATGGGAGCGCCGGAGGAATCTGTACCGGAGGCCCCAGCTGTGGCAATCACTGCTCAGTGGGCCGCTGGGCCAGAGCAATCAGGCCACCAGCAAGCCATCAGCTGAGCTCTCTGCCTTCTGTGTGCGTCACCCACCTCTCCCGTCATCCTGATCACGGACATGTAGTCCTGCAACTGTGCAACCTGGCAGGTGAATTACACACCTGGTTTCATAATGCATAAACACGGTGAAATACATTTCAGTTTATTTAACAAATTTGTCCTACAAATCATCTCCCCAAACTGAAGTTATGTCCCTAAAAGTCAAATGTAAATACTTGGTCTTGCTTGTCATTGAAATGTACTGAAGCTCAAATATTAAATGGGATGAAGATGGAGTGGGGTTGTCATAGTTACCACATGAACTGTATATGAAGTGTGTACACACACAAGCTGTCGTTACAAAAGTGTGGAAGTCAGCAAGCAAATGTTTGTGCAAACGCTCAAAATAGAGGCTCAAGAGCAGTGCACGTTTGTACCCAGAAGTGTCGTACCATTTATCACAGATGTGCCATCACAGACAGTTGCAGTAATGGGCCCTCCTGAGACCAGATGTGTAGATTCTGAGCTACCATACAGGTGTGGTTTCTGATTGTTGAAGGTAAGTATAGTAACAGGCTATCTGTTAATCAGGAATATTTGGCACTGTATTATGTAGGGCTGCCCCTGACTTAAAATTGTCTGAGCTGACTAGTAGTCATCTGTTCAGGCCATTTAGTTGACTAGTAGTTGCATTGTTTATTGATATTTTATATACTTTTTGGAGCAACAGAAAATGGACTGAGTTCCAGGCCTGAGAGATCATGCATGAAGTAACAAGTGCTGGGCACATTACCAAAATTTGGCAAGTAGTTACAGTTACTCAAAAATAATTGTATTACTTTCCAAACTACTGCATAAAATAATTAGTTACTAGGGAAAGTAGCTTTTTTATAATCGGTTAGTGCAGCTATATTATTTCAGTGACAACTGTCTAATTTTTATCTATCATTGTACCCATGATGACTGACATGAATTATTAATACTACAAACCCCTAGAGGGCAAAAACAGTTAGCACTCCTAAGTGTTTTATTCAACATAGTTGACTACTTTCTCAGAGTAGTCGATGACAGCTAAAATGCCTAGCAAATGGCATAAACAAACACTAACTCTCCCCACGTGCAGTTAAATGCTCCATATTGCTTGTGACTTGTGAGAAAAGGTCCGCTAATGCTTTTGTCCTGGCCCTACCAACAAGGAGCAGCTCCCAAAAGGACTTTGTGGACTCTTCTCACTCAGTGGTTTGGTCGTCTATCAGGGAAGAGCTCTATTATTATGTTATATTTCATATTTGGGTAATCAGGAGGCTTGAAGAGTTCAGGTATACCGCAGTAGAAAAGGGGCTCATCAAGTACCACAGAGGGTCTTTTTCCGCCAAATAAATTCTGGTTCCTTAACCGCTTCTGGTCAAGATTCCTGTATGTACCAGCCTGCATTTCCACCAGCTTTGAGCAAAACCATTGTAATCAAGGATGGAATCAACAGAGGGTTTTGCAGAATGCACAACAACTTGTAGAATATGACACGCCCACTTTGGTTCCTAAAGAAACGTGCTATTTTGGTTCCTGCTGGGAACTCTTTGGGCTCTGGACCAATTTATTTTTGTCGGAAATGCTCCATACGGTTCAAAATTAGGTGCTTGAGCCTGAACAGTGCCAGTTCTGTGTTGGTGGAAAAGACCTAACAGAAACAGGTCCAGGTACTTCATCAAATACATTTGTCAATACCTGTTGGTGGGAAACCAATGAGGGATTATCCTCTTATTGCAGGATCTGTGACTCCATCAGGTTGTCTGGGACACTGGCACGGATGGTGATCTGAGCTCAATATCATGAAACTTTGTGTGTATTTGAGGAGTTCCTGGTCAAAGTAACTGGCTCTCTACATGTTCCCCAGTGGAAGTTTTGTACTGTACTTAATTTTAGAATTCAGAGGGAAAAAAGCTGCACTTAAACCCACCACTGGGTAGTCCATTTAAACGCGTGCTAAAACTCTAAAAGAAAGACTGACATACAGATGCATATTAAGAGCGCTTTCCTGCTCTTTCCCTCTCTCCTCTCTTTCTGCTCTCCCCCTTCATAAAGGTCCTAATGAGTTGTCGGCGGAGCTGAGGCAAGACATCCGTAATGTGCCATGAAATATGTAAGCCAGGCCTTTTGGAAAGTGTCTGTTTCATGCCCCCCTCCTCCATCTCCCACTCACTAGGAGAAAGAGAGGAGGTTCCTCTTCTCTGATTAATGTGCGCAGCGATGGCAGCAGGGGCAGGTAAGGGGGCGCGGCACGGCCCAACGTATGAATCCATCCCGACACTCTTCCTTTCCCCCTAATTAGATTATTGGACTGATGAGGTAGCACCAGAGATTAAGTCCTTCATCAGTTCTGAGAAGGGCGGGAGGGAGAAGAGACCCGGGGGGAGGTGCACCATCCACTCTTCGTCCTCGCTACATCCATCCGCCCACTCGTTCCCTTGGCGCTTCTCGACCACTGTAAATCTGCAAGTGACCAATGAGAAAGTGCCAGGTTCTAATCATGAGTGTGGTCTTTATTAATCCACAGCACCAAGAGTGCTGAGTGGAGCTGCATCTTCAGTGAAGAAGCATGGTTACTACGTCCCAGCTGCAAACATGTGGGAGTGAAATCAAATGCTATCATCATGTTACCATTTTTTCCTCCGCTCCTCATATCAGTCAGCTGATCACACTTAGAAATAATGATTCTAACTAGAACCATAAAGGGTTCCTCAGCATGTCCACGTTTTGGTTCCTGTTTGGTTCCTGGCTACACATAGAATGACCTGTGAAAGGTTCCACCCAGAACCCCCCTTATAGAGAGGTTCTACAGAGAACCCTTCAGTGGTGCAAAGTATCCACCCAGAACCCTCTCTGAAAGTTCTTTTCAGAACCTTTCCACCTTCTAAGGGTGCCAACAGGAACTCACCCGAGGGGTTCTACTGAGAACCTTTTTATATTCTAAGGCTCTTATCAAGAAGACGCTCAGGGGTTTCTACTGAGAACCTTTTTAGATTCCAAGAGTTTTACCTGGAACACACCCAGTGAGTTCTACAGAGGACCTTTTTATATTCTAAGGGTTTTGTCTAGAACCCACCATGGGGGTTCTACTGAGAATCTTTTTATGTTCCATGGGTTTGATCAAGAGTACACTCAGGGGGTTCTACAGAAAATCTTTTTATATTCCAATGGTTTTGTCTTGAACCCACCATCGGGGTTCTAGCAAGAATCTTTCGATATTAGGGTACAAAGAACCCTTGACAACCCTCGACAAAGAGTTCTTGAAGGATTTCCTTGAAGAACTTTGGATCTTTGGATGAAAAGCGTTCTTAAACAACCCCTCGGTCTCACAAAGAACCCTTGACAACCCCCTTCTTCCAAAAAAGGTTCTACAGAGGCAAACAGTTCTCCAGAACGGAACCTCCGCCCTTCAGGAAGAACCCTTGTGTCGCAGAGTGTATACAAGACTTTCAACAATGAGAGGGGGTCATTGAACACCTTGCACTAAAGGGTCCCACTCTCTTATGCGCTTGCCCTTCATCTACCCCTTGGCCTTAATTTACGGGTTAGACCTTTCTAGTTCTTTTTATATATGCCCCATATTCGTTCACCTTCTGCAAACGGACATAAATCCCCCCCACCTCCACCTCCCCACGCCCCTTTGGGCTCTGGTATTTTAAGGCCTTGTTTTCAAAGTTGGAATGGCGAGCTCACAGCCAAGCCAGGGAGCGAGCTTCTGCACTTTCATGTTTTATGACTCTAGGGTATTTCTTTTGCTGTGTCTCAGCAACTGCTGAAAGGGTTTGATGTATATGATCGGAATACAAACGATCATACGAAATGTGCGGAAGCTTGAAATGATACTTCCAGGTCTGGTATCCAGGAATGCAAGAGGAATAACAGTATGTATCAGCGCTGTTTCACGCAATGTGCCCAGTCCAGCACATGTCAACGATTTGTCCTCAGCCTCAACTTTTCCAGTTACCAAGCAGGCTTGTACAGTAAATTACCACTGGATGAGTGGTGGAATTTTGGCTTCGCAGCTCGCAGAGTGGCTGGCGGCCACCATCTCGCGCCATGCATAAACTTACATGTACAAATGTGTGCAGCAGCTCAGTACAAGTACGACTGTGACTGATCTGTTGAACGCAGGCCCAGCTGCTGTGGCTGGGGGTACTTCGGTTGAGGGAACGGAGGGTTTGAAGTTAGCAACTGCAGACTGCTTTTAGTGCATTTAACCTCAAAGGCTCCTGCATGCACATGACTGTTCTGCCTCAACAGTGAGACTATATTTGAATTTAAATGCAGCAGCATACATGTCATTGCTCATGTCTGTAAAACGGCATGTGAGCATGTCTAAGAAAGTGTCTATGGGTTTGCCCTCTTGTCTGTTTTCCATGGGGACATGCCACAGTCGGACTTTGGCCAGCATCCCTTTTCCTAAAATATCCTTAGAATTATGACTCATGATGTGTCCTCTGTAAATAAGACCCTTGATGTGTTGTCACACCTCTCTCTTGATTGCAATGTCACCACTTTATGAGAGTCTCTATTTTCATAGAATGTTGCAGTTGGCGTGCAGTTGCCAGCAAGAGCCAAGATAACAGGGCAGGCCATGTCCTTGGCTTAGGTGGTTGAAACAAAAGGTCTTGCCAGATCATATCTTACCTTGTGAGTTTACCTCCAATTTAAATGTGTTCTGTAATACTCATGGTAAATATTGTACTTGTTACTCAAGCTTCATTTGAACATAAATAAATATTTTTCTGGCCTACTGTTTATAGTTTTCCAGCACAAAACTTTCACTGTAAAACAGATTTTACACAGTGGAATCAACTAATCCTCTCTCATTCTCTGAATGTTGATATAATGTTTTTATTTATTCAAGTAAGAGTTCTTTTACCTTTAAGTCTTTCTAACTTGAAATGATGAGTTGAATTAATGTACTGTACAGAGTTCAATTGGCTCATTAAATTATGTTTCTAAAGAAACATAAGCAGCATATTAGCAGACTTCCCAGAATGCATTGTTTGAGAGTTAAAGCCATCCTTTTCTCATTAACTTAACCATAAATATATTAGTTTTATTTGTTCAAGTTAACTGAACTTAAAATTCCTAGAATGTTTTCCAAACACTTCAGAACTTACAAACATGGGTTCTTCTAACTTGAAATGATGAGTTGAAAGAATGTACTCTACGGAGTTCAGTCAACTCAATAAATGAAGTAGTAATAAGGAGGTATAAAGAAGTATGATCAGCATATTAACAGACTTCCCAGCATGCATTGTTTGAGAGTTAGAACTTTTCTGAGACCCTTCTTTTTTAATTTGAGGAAAACCTATATGATGAAAACTTGCTGTGTGTCTCTAATACACTTTAAGATAAGTCATGGTTGTTTGCTTTCACAATAATCAAAATAATGTGTACCATGATGAAGGTTAATAGGTTAATAAATGAGCTGGGGGCAATTTCACACATTGTCCTTGTGTCAGTGCTGGAACAAAGTATCTCCAACACGAGCAGCCGAAGCCGTATGTTCTTTTTGTTAAATAAGGTACTGACTCTTTAAACTGAGAACATGTATAAGAAAATCAAATTTGTTTGTAATGTTTGCCAGTGTGACTAAAGAGTTGCTGGTTCAACAAAATATCAAAAGCTTAACATGTTTTCTCAAGTACAAATGCTTCTCTTCTCTTTTCAAATTCAGTCAACTGAAAATTTTAAGGCAGACGCTAACTTGTTTTTGAGCTGAAATAAATAGTTTATTTTTACAGTGTATAACCAGCATAAGTTGAATTGGCTACAGTGAAGTCTTGATCCACATTGAGGCATGCAACACTCTTTCAGTTAAGCTTGTTTTTCAATCCCCCAGTGACAAGTTGTTGTGTCTCTGCAACTTATTTATGACCACTGTCAGCCATGATACAGTGCGCCTGTGTGCGTGTTTGTGTGTAGTCGTAAGGCTGCAAGGGAAGCGTTGAAGGAATTTTGTGGATCATTTCCAACAAAGTTTGCAAGTGTGTGCATCTGTATGTATGTACTGTATGTGCCCTTTTTTATTGGGCGATATCTGTTTTTAGGTACAGAACTTACCACAAACAGGATGTACCAGCTCAAGGACGATGCAGTTCTAGAAAAAGATCAGAATTTACTGTTAGACAAGTGTGAGTGTGCATGTATTATCTCCTATGGTTTAAATCACTATAATACATATACGTTACAGTAGATACCAAACACCAAGCTGTTTACAAGCTGTTAAACCATCACAACAGAATAAATATTGATGTGCGTCACCTGTATGCACCCTGTTCTTACCTGTCCATGATCCGTTCTCATTAGCGGCTTATTTTGGGTGTAACTGGGCAGAAATTCCATAATAACATGTAAGCATAATTCCAGCGGTCTGAGAGAAAACTATGGTCAGTCACAGGTCAGGAAGATAGTTGATCGTTCATTCCCAGGTCGTCAAATACTGATGCTTTGGGTTGGTGGCTTGGCCTGAGCTTGGTCCCAAAGCATCAGTGTTTGGTGACCTGGGCATTAGGTTCAACGATCAAATATTTAGGAATGATTTAACAATACCAGAAAGTCAAGGTACGATAATACCACGCTAAAAAAGTCCATGATTTGATACTTTAATGAAATAAAATGGAATTAACTAACCATGAGCTAAGCATGTGCAAAAAAGATGACACAAATTCTCTAATCAACTATTTTCTATCTATTATACTTTAGTCTTATATTTCAACTTATGAACTATTTTAAGTACTTGTTTATCACTTTGTTTTCTTGTGTGATTTTCTTTTCTGACGTTCCTTTGCTCTGTTGGAAAGACCCTGAGACCAAAGAATTTAATTGCTAGTCGCTGCTTCCACTCTAATTGTTGTGCGTATGTCAAATAAAGAACTTGAAACATGAATAAAAACTCAACTCTAATTTTAGAGTGTTTTTCTTTTCTTAGACTGGCTTTGTCCCAGCAATCACTTGGCTTAGTGGTGTGCTAATTTGTGTGTACCACCTTTTTAACACTTGTTTCCAAGACATGTGCCAGGCACCTCTGAAGAAACATATTTAGGCTTTTGTGAAGTTGAACTTGAGTTTTTCTCTTTCACAGTGTCCTTAGTTTCTCCAGAATAATGTGTCCCAGTCTCAACAGTTGTCAGAATCTAAAATAAAGCAAATGTTTGCATTTTGTCAGTGGAAAAGCAGCTTACATGAAAAGCAGGTCTTTGAAAAATGTAATTTAAAGTAGAGTAAAATAGTTTGGAAGTTGTGTATAGTGTTTGGGGAAGTGAGCATTCGCATTGTTATCAACTTCCAGTATTTGCTCATTCATGTCACTTGCTGCAGCCTCT
>JAJHUR010123547.1:0-26999 GCA_027495735.1 Lutjanus campechanus | reverse complement strand
AAAAAAAAAAGAAGGTTGAGTGCAATCTGAGTTCTTATATGTTGGAACCTCCCATAGCAAGACGGTTTCCCTCCAATCATTTGTTTGTATATCTAGATAGTGACTGGCAAGATTGGCACGGAAATTACTGTGCACATTTTATTATTATTGTGCTGACAAGAGGAGGGAAGTACTGATTTGGGTGACACCATCACATTCCCACCAGCAGCGTGAGGCAACAGTAGGTGAAACCTTCAATTTTCTCATGGCGGTATATCTTTACCCATCAGGACACTGATATTTACCAGAAATATTACTAAGAAAAATGTATTTTGATTCAGTTCTCATTGTTTGAGAATTTGCATTTCTCTGTTTTCATCCTGACTATATAACTAGCGAAGCATCACTGTGAGGCTCCAACAGCCTCCCTTTTCCATCAGGTTTGGAGTTACTGGCTCTGCTGCACTCGGCTCTGTCAGACATAACTGATGTTGTGGGAAAGTATAGATTTGCTGATGCTGAATTGATGTGACAGGTTAGCATTATTGAATTCCACAGCCGGCAGTGTTGTGGTCTTTGAGAGAGTATTCACTGTGAGCTGTGATACTTACAGTAACTCTCCTGGAATGTCCTGAAGGACTTTGCAGAAACGTTTAAAAGCTGGCCCCTCCGGACCTCTGATCTCCTGCCTCGTCAATAAAATAGAGCATCTTAGATTAGCTGGTTAAACCTGAAATCTATTTGTTAATGAAAACTTCATTGTATCCCTCGGTATGATGGATTGTGGTGAAACACTGACAGTGTCTGCTTTGCTGTTGAGAAATGACAGAAAGAAATGAGGAATGATTTGTCTGATATACCAGTGCTTCATTTATGTTTTCTGCTTGCTAGATCACTTTTTTGATGCATACAGACACTGTGATGTTTAACAAATTCACAAACTCCACACTTGTTGCCATCTTGTCTTGGCTGTAGATTAAACATGCAAACAGTAAATTACAACTAAGAAAGAAAAGAAGATAGCACAGCTAACAAGTCAGAGATTTAAGCTTTGTGTCTACTGCACGGTACGGCTCGGCTCGACTCAACTCAACTCACTTTTGGTACCAGGTACTTTTCTAGATTTTGTTTTCCACTACAAATAGCACCCCCTCAATGTAGGCGAGATTCTTAGCTGACTGTCATAGAGATGCTGGATGAAACTGTCACGATATTATCTACAACATGACACAAACACAGGAACAATGGAGGATATCGTATGGATGGCTGTTACAACAAGAAGACAAACTGATTTTATAAAATGTAGAGACTGCTAAAATTTAGGAAACCCAGATATTGACATGAGTCACTGCTCCTTGTCGCTTAAGTGATGATTCTAGTGACGAGCAAATCAGTGGACTACTGTTTTTTCGCTCTAGTATCGGCTTGCAGACCAGGTGATACCAAAAAAAAAACAATACCAGGTACCTGGGACTGTCCACAACTTTTGATAATGGAAAACCAAAAAAGACTTCAACCACGCAGCAACTGGCCACTGAGGAGCAAGGACACGTCTCTCAGACTGTCCACCCCAAAACTGAATTCAGTCCTGTTTTTGGGTGACCTAAACCACCCCTTATTGAGTTTAGCCTGGTTTCTGGCAGCCAACACCACTGATTGTTTGGCTTATTCGAGCAGGTTTTGCCACAGGGCTATAATTGTGCTTACCTCATGGACAACAGCTAACCAGTGACTTAGTTGAGGAACTATTGAATGTTCTAGTGTTAGTGAGAGATAATAGCTTACTGACATATTAAAGATAAAGAGACTACGACGAGGATGGGATTCGAACCCACGCGTGCAGAGCACAATGGATTAGCAGTCCATCGCCTTAACCACTCGGCCACCTCGTCGCTGTTGTGAGATTTTTTAGGCAACCGTGGTGTGTGTCACCATACAAAACAAACAAAGTTAAGCTTAACTTCTGTTGGAATGCCATGTGAGGGTTCACAGTGGGATTAGCTCAAACAGAGTGTTTGCCTAGCATGTGCACTGTAGTGGGAATTATGCCTGCATTCTCCACAAAACTTTCCTCCAACAGCATAACAAGTCAGTGCCAGGGCCCGATACAGGATCAGCAAACCAGGCCCAGCCCATCACAGTCAGACGTAATATAACATAATATCAGTTGTGAATTAAAGAAGTGAAAGCAGGCAGCTTGGAAGACATTGAAATTAAACTGATTACTAAGAAAACAGACTGCCATGATATAGAAGAGGAGTTATAGCACAGCAATAGCAAGGCCCAGGTAGTGACAGATTAACCTACATGACAAAATCAGGTGTTGCAGCAAAAAATGAAAACATATTCAGTGTACTTCATACATATGAAAACTAACTGGTGACAGGCCACCATAACACGTCATTAATTCTTACATAGATGTAACATAGATGTGTGAGTCAATAAACTATATCTTGTATATGTAAAACTTATTTTATGTTATTGTAATGAATAATATTTATTTGGTGAATGACATCAAGCTTGTGACACCATGAAGTAACTGGCTTCAGTGACTGATTAAGCACTATAAATAACTGCTGTGCAGCTATGATAAATAGAGTAATATGCCTTGTTCATACAGTGCCAGGATATGTAGTGCTCTTTTGAAATTCTAGTGACAAATCACATAAAGATCAAAGCCCTCAGGTGGGAGGTACAGAGAGACTTGGGTGTGCAGGCCTTGATCAGTCGTGGGCGCTAATGCAGCTGCATTACCTGCATATGAGGTAGTTCCACTGTTGATTTCCTCTCTTCTGTTGAGGAGATAATGGGTGAAAAACTGTGAGACTCTGGAAGGCCACTTGGAAAGTTTAGACCTCCACCAAGGCCAAATATCCTCTCTGGCAATGTTAATAAAAGTGAAAAATAAATTTGTAAGTCTGCCCTGTGATTAAGAGTTCTTCCTTGGCACATCCTACACCGGTCCGCCAAGATTCATAAAAACTGGGCCAGTAGTTTCTCCGTAATCCTGCTGCAAAAAAACCCCAAACAAATGGAATGAAAACAACCTCCTCAGTGGAGGTAAATCTCTTCAAGGTGGAGAGGGCTCAGGTCCAACAGATGACACCTGAAGATGACACCTGAGGTTGTTAAACGTCCTTCTGGATCCACATCCACATACATATATTTTTTTAAAATTTTATGTATCATAAATTTTGTCATCAAATTCTGTATTTAATGTGATTCTGTTGTTGTGTTCATGCAACATCTATTGTGTGTCTGTCTGTCCTGGGAGGAGGATCACCCCCCTGTACAGATTGTAAAGCCCCCCTAAGGCAAATTGTGATGTGTTATATTGGATAAACAAGAAATCAACACTTTCTTTTTGCAGATTACCAAAAGCTTAAAAAAGAGAAGCAAAGGGGTCACTGCAATTGACAGAAACATTTGGAATCCAAGCATGAAAAACGTGGATTGCAGTTGCCTTTTTTTTTTCAGGTATGCTGGAATTTTGGGTAAAATCATACCTCAGGTTATATACTGTATTGACTAATATGACTAATAAATGAAATATTTAGCATCTTTCATTTATATTCCATGTAACTCAGCTTTAATCATATATAGTGTTACACATCCTCACTGCAGACATAATTGCAAACAACAAGTCTTTCCAATATCATAATAAAATAAAATTATCTGTAAGAGACATGTTCACGTATTACCAGAGTTATACAACAAGTCCCGCCTTGAAATAATTTTCCGACCAAGTGTTCAGGGCTTTGTGTGCCTTCCTTGCTTTGCGTATTTCCCCAGTGTCAAAATAAGGTATAAATGTCAGAAAATATGATTCCTGGCAACATGTCATTGTCCATGGATGACCTTTTCAGTTTCTGACCTTGTTTTTAACAGCTAATTGTTTATTTTACTCCCAGTTTTGAATTTTCTGTGGGACTTATAAAGGATTATCTTATCTTATCCGGTCTTAAAGCTGCCTTGTTACAGGATGTTTTGCCACTCAATCTAATTGAGGTGGCATGGACATGAGTGCATACCCTCTATTGTTATGGCTGTTCTGAGCAAACAGTGAAAATTAACATCAAACTAAACCACTACTAAATTTTATGACTATATCTGATGAACTTGTATTTCAGGCTGAGAATTTAGATACTCAGATCAAATGATGGAAGGTAAATAAAGATATATTTTAAAAAATGGAGTGGATTTTTTTTACATAGATGCAGTGAACTGCACATCACCTGTGTGGGTTTACCAAGGTTGTGAAGGGCCTTTTACTGTTTTCATTGAGTCACCTAATGCAGTTCCTTAACCATTCAGCCACTTCATCTTTAGTATGTGATTTTCAAGGTGACCATCCAGGGTGTTATGATACCAAACTCATTTTTTATCTCCATGTGATGTATGACACACAGGTATGGTTGCCACCCATCCCATATAATAAATGATTGTCCTGTATTGAAAAGTAAATGTCCCATACTGAATCAATACGGGACATGTTTTGTGCACAAAAATACCGGACAAATCATGTTTTCACATGCTTGGTTTGACACAACAAAACCAAAAGATTTTTAACAGGCATAGCTGAGAAGCACAGAGAATAGAAGTGAAGACAGAATTCACGGACTTGTCACATAATAACACCTAAATTGACAGGCAAACTGTCCATCACTCAATAGCATTGTTGCCCTGCTTACAGAGACCACAGCTCAAGTCTGCCTGCAAAAAGAAAGACACTCTCCAAATATAGTACAAAGCAAACTGTACACTTTGCTTAAGAGTATTTTCTGTCTCGTACAGTGGACTGTCTGACCCGAAGCAGAGGAGAGCAGCAGGACTACCAGATCTGAGCAGCGCATGGGAACAAGACGCAGAGTGGAATTATTTTGACAGACCAATTATTTTGCCAATATCTATGATCTGATGTTTGAATCCCTAATGTAACTGATGCAACTGCATTTCATTCTTATAGACACTTTATTTTCTTTACATTCATCTTGAGAGAAGCACAGACCTTTGAAACTGATGCATAAAAACTCAGAAAATTAATGCAGGAAATGAAGTGCCTGACGCTCAAAATCTAACAGCAAGATTTGTGTCCCCTGGGCATGGGGCCACTGTCAAGTTGTCCCTTATTTTTCTACCTTGAGGTTGGCAACCCGACACTCGGGCCAAGTCTCTGTAACTGTAGTGAAAGGCGTCATGTTGCCAGTATGATGTTAGTATGTCTATAAATAGATAATTTTCACTTTTTATTTTTGCTGAGAACTGCTCATGTGCGCCATGAGAAAAGAACAGGCATGATGCTCAATCTCTATATGAAGCCTATGACACGTGAGCCTGTGCTGCTCATGTTAATATGTGTGTTGAAATGAAAATCAAGCGGTTCCACGTCGCACATGCACTGCTCACACAGCCGCTGTAGCCTGTATACCTGGGGAATTAGCTCAAATGGAAGAGTGCTTGTTTAGCATGTGAGAGGCACTGGGATCAGTGCCCACATTCTCCACAAGACTTTAACCTCCTCTCTTCTGTTGAGGAGATAATGAGTCAAAATCATCGAGATATAAGACATTAGTTTGATGGACAAACTTGACATGCAGGCTCAATCCCAAGTCAGTCCTTACACGCTCCCACTCCATGATGAGTGTTAGTGCACTCATGTGCTCCTCAGAGTCCTAGTTTCTGAGATACGAGGTCGTTATTTTATACTTTGGTGTGTTCATGGTCTTTTAAGTCATAAAGTGGAAACAACATGGATGCTACTAATAGTACAGGGTACTAGTGTAGAGTTGGGGACTTGATATCGGGGTTAATGTTAATAAATAACATTTCTAATTAATCTAGGTCACTCTACAGTATGTGGACAGAAACTAATGGTTACAACTTAATACCATATTACAAATTACATATAATGAAAATTGTTATGGAGTAAGTTATCAACAAAACATTTACTCTCCTTCAACATATTTCTGCCCCTAAGGGGACAACTAACTAACTAACTAACTAACTAACTAACTAACTAACTAACTAACTAATAACAACTCAGCAACCTGTGTAACAAAAATTTGGTTGTTCCAACTTGAGGGAAGTTGGAAAAGTTGGAAGTCCTTTTTCCCATTATTCCGACACCACCTGAATACGCTATGAGACTCGGTGTAGAGTCACACTCAAGGTTTTGGAGGGTCACTTATAAAGGGGAAGGGCATAAAAGCTTTGGGAAGCCCTCGCCTTTCTTTGGTGGAAACGATAATCTTATAAACAGCACTGACCAAGATGTAAGTGGCACTGACATGACACTCATTACCTCTGTGACGTAGTGAGCTTGTGAAAGGAAAAATGATTAATCAAATAAATAGAAACTCGCTCAGCCGCTTCTTTTGCCACCTCTGTTTTGTTGAACATTTTTTTGTCACATCATTCTGTTGTGTGCAAGTAACTCATTATTGATCCTTGGAAATAATCGCACCTCACATGGATCTAACTTTCGTGTTGTTTCCCCCAATGCCGGACACAACAGAGTTAGTGTACCTGAGGGGTGCCTGTATCTCGTATGCATCCAACCTGTTGGAGGTGCTTTATAACTCACTTGCGCTTAAGGCTGACTGGTTTGGGACAACACACAATGTGGCGGAGCCTCCACACGCAAACGGAGTGAGAGTGGGTAGGGGGAGTGTGTCAACTCATGTTGCCATAGTTTTTCCATAGTTCTAAAACATTTTTTTTTATTGATTCCACACAGCAGGAGCTATGAACAGTTGTAGCTCTAAGAACACTGTTTAGAGGAACCTTTTTAGCTCCTGACCCTGAGTGGGCACTTAGAGTGATGTGACTGCACAGTAAGTGCACGGTGACTGTGACCTGAGAGTACATTCATTGATCAGCACGTGAACCAATGCAGCACCAGCAACGGCCATTCTTAGACCCTCATTTAAACATTAGCATGGTAAACAACAACTTGTAACATCTCATAATTATTAAAAAAATTTTTAAAAAAGCTAAACATGGACAAATGCACCAACAGTGAAGTACAGGCGATACTGAGTGTGTAAGCGATGGAGGAAATACAACACCATTTTGACTCATTAAAGCGGGATAGAAACATCGCCAATAGCATTTCCTGTCAACTTTTTACATCAGGCATCTGCCACACAGTAAAACAGTACAGGGAGAAGATTATAAGAAACTGAGACAGGATTATAAGAAAATAAATGACAACAACCAAAGCAAATCTAACCACATAATCTAAACTCACATGTCCCCTTTAAAACATTATCGTCAGAACACCCACAACACACAGCTCTGACCACAGCATCCTAGTAGTCATTATGTTACGTAACATTTGTTATTGTGTGTTGTGCAGAAGTGACCACCGACCGGCTTACGTCACCTTAAGGTTCCTATTGGCGGTGTGAATGCAAACAGAAAAAAGTACCTGAAAATGTGTTGCTCTCAGGGAAGTTCCTCTTTAAAGAGTCCCCAGAACTCTTAAGTCTGAAAACACCTTTACTGTTTTTTATTGGTCTCTGGTTTAAAGGCGGTCAAATGTATCTCTCCATTTACAATCATTAATATCAACATTAGAAATTAAAGTTCCTCCATAATCCATCTGGGCATGGTCACCAGTGGAATGCTGCTTATTTGGATGCACACCTGCTGGGGCATTAGAAGAAGAAGCACTGGTTTTCCTTGTGGTTTATACTCGTCCTGCATGGTCTTGTGGTAGACTGGATGTGTACGGCTTCTCTCGGCTGCTCTGGATCAGCAGGACCGACAATAGCTGGTGGCGGTGCCTTGACAGCCAAAGGAATTTGAAATAGTCTGATCTCCAGAGCAAACAACGAAATTAACACCCAAACTAAACCACTACTAAATTCTATGACTATATCTGATGAATAATGAACCTGTAATTTGAAAAATAAAACCTAAGGGGGCTTGCTGTCTTTAAAATACACAGAAATACACTGCTGCAGTAATGTCAGGAATGACATTCAAAACTGAGATTGACTTTTGCTTATGAAGCATTTAAGTTTTACTGATGCTGCAGCCAATCATGATTATGTCTCCAGCTTCATTGTTCCTCATTTGGAGGTTGATGGTACAAGCTCTTCCCTCTGGCTACTGGAAACACCGTCTGTTGAGTCGTTGAAGCTCTAATGTCCATGTAAAGGGTAAAGGAATACCATATTTCAAAACTTACATTCAGTCTGATTCCCCTGTAAGTGAACAGTTCAGCATTTTTTAATGCCACCGCAGCAAAATAGAGCTAAATCTCTGACTCCCGCTCTCTGAGCCTTCTGCTCTATGAAATATGGATTTTCAGACAGCTGCTGTTGAATTGATGTGGCAGATTAACAATAATGCATTTTAAAGCTGAGTACGTTTGACAGCAAAAGTTGTGGTCTTTGTGAACAAGTATCCACTGTGAACTCTTATTTCCGCTCTGCTGAATCTCCCTCTGATAATGTGCTGCAAAGATTCCATCATTTCAATCGACCAGTTTGCTCATTTGCCCTTCTGTTGAGTGATGTACACATGTGAGCTGTTTCAGGCCAATTAACATAAACTGAGAGCAGAAAATGGTCCTCATAAAATATTGGACTTACTGGAAAGTTTATCAGTTTTATTATTCTGGATGATTAAGGTGATGTGAGAAAAGGTTCCAAGGACACTTTGATTGTGAGCCAGTGTTGTTGGAGCTTCCTTTCCGAAATCAATATTTGAACTGTGATCCTCTTGAAGTATCCTAAAATATCAGGGTAACAGCTTTGTCCTCGCTGCTCTTTCACTTACTCATACATTTAACAGAGTGCGATTTCAGTGTGCGAGGTCAGCGGCCGGCAACTAGTAAAACTCCACAAATGTCAGTTAGTGACGTGGAATGGCCTCTGTAAAGAAAAGACTGAAATCTCAAGCTAGATCAGCTCCTTTCTCACAGCCATGATTATCTAATCATGTTGTCTCTCTCTCTAAAATCTCTTTTTTTTCCATTCCAGTTAGATCAAAGCATAAAACTAAATAATAAGGTCAATCCCAAGATTATGCCTCCCTTAGAAATCAAACCAACGTTTCTCCTTCTTTCTCAAGCACAGCAACGAATGACATCTTAACCATAATCCCTTTCCCATCAGCCATAACCCCACTTTGGAAAAATCCCATTTTTTGTATCAGTGAAAGAAAAAAGAACTTCTTTTCTTCCCAAAATGAAAGGAAGAGAGGAGTAACGAACTCGGGTCATCTCTGCAGGAAGAGCTACTAACTTTGACCAGCTAAAAGACAATGAAACAATATACCTGCAGAGTCTTATTATCAATATATTAAAGGGAGTTAATAGCAACACTTTTGCTGCTCCATTTCCTCCTTTCCTTTATCAAAAATCTCTTCCAACATCAAACTACAATCATATTTTCATGCTCTTTGGATCATTGCTCTGGTCAAAAGGTCATCGATGTAAACTCGGCATGTCATTTCACTTTCTGCACTGCATCTCTTGCTGCAGTGAAATGGCCTTCTTTGATAAATGCATTTGTGCTGCACATGGCCTTCTTTACTCTAGACTTGCAGGCACAAACTCACATGCATATATTAATTCCTTCCACCCTGAGTTTCAAGTCACCTCATTAAATAAGTCTAATTACTAGATCCTAATGCTCTCTCTGTTTCCTTCCCTAACCTTTCTCCCTCTCCAGCACCTCTGGACTCCTTCCCCTTTTCCTCCCTTCCTCTCTCTCTCTCTGTCTCTCTCCCCTCTCTTCCATATGCTGGCTTGCACAACAGAACAGTCAAATCAATATGGCCGAGGCGATTAATGCGCTGGCGGTGGCGATGTACTTATAAAGAGCTTTCATGGCCCAGTGAAGGATGAAATCACCCTCCGAGTCCTGCGATCTTAAAAACCTGAGGTGCACCACACTAAGACAGACAGACAGAGAGAGGGAGAGGGGGAGAGAGGGCGAGGAGGGGGGGAAAGAGTGAGAGCGAGATCAGCACAGAGTTCATTGGATCTCTTCCAATAGGTGAAAATGTAGAAGGAAAGAGAAATGTGAAATCTTCGAGGAGGGCACTGGACCTTCTCCAATAACCAAGTAAAAGAGGCATGAGTCCACTTTTGACAGGAGGATCATGTTGGAGGAGCTGAATGAAAGAGGCTGCAGCAGGGACGGAGGGCTGGAGAGAGAATGACGCGGCTGTTAATGCTTCTGGTGCTACTGTAACTCCTCTATTTAACGCCTTGGTGCTGCTGCTAAAGATCTCTGGGACTGAAGACAAGCTTTTACCATGTTCACAGTCACAAGTGATTTTCTGCCTAAATGCAGTCGACTGGTCCAGGATTGAGTACAGGTAGAAAGACCGTGTTATTAAACGTCAGATTCAGGAGGATCCATTACTTGTTAATACAAAATAATGATCCAAATGAACAGTTGATACTTAAATAAACCATCCACAATCCCCCTGCTTCATGCATAAACACAAGACCCAAGTTCTGACTTGATGACAGAGAAATGTTAGTTGTTCCTACTCTTTAAAAAGCTCTGACTACACAGTAATCCAAATGAGATCAAAGGAAAGTACAGCAAGGCTCAGCATTGTTAAACACAGATCAGATGTTTGATAAGGTGTATACATAAAGGCGTATATGACACGTATAACCTTCAGCCTCACTAGATGTCAGCAAACAACTATTTGCCATCTAAAGGTATGGTGGAGTAATGGTTTCCTGAGCAGAGAATGAAGTCCCTCACAGAGTGTTGTAATTGGAGCGTGCATGTTAATGACATGGAAAAGAAGATGGTGACTGAGGAAATTTAGGCAAACATTTCCAAACCTTCCCAAAACTCACAAAGGGGACTGCTAATATTGTTCGACAGCAACCACACTTGACAAGGCTGTCTACAGATGTGTCTGAACATCTAGTCTATGCACACACACACACACACACACACACACACACACACACACACACACACACACACCAGAATTAGTTTTAGGCAACAAAACTACAGATTTAGGGGGAAAAAAACATGGTTTTAGTCTGTCATTTGGGACTAAATGGCCAGTGTGGTTATTTACACCCAGGTGCAAATAGCATTGTTACAGACACCCAACCATAGCATTATTATGGGCTGTGGGCTATGGTGTAAATAGCCATATTGGCTCTTAAACCCTGGGTGCAAATAGCACCTGCCAAAATGTTTTATATGGAACCAACATACAAAACACCACATTTAAAATATATTAATGTAGTTTTTGGTTTAAAAAATAAGAATATAACTTTTAACTTTTGCAAGCAGTAATCATCCTTTATTATCACTAAAGCCATCAGGCAGCTTTTCACGGTGCACCCTCAACGTAACTTCAACCTGTGGACACACACATGCAGTTCTTCCCCTCTCTCACACTCACTCACACACACACACAGACTGTGAGTGATAGTAATTTCCTTCCTAGCTCATGTGTTGTGATGAAATGTGGTGATCAGCCTGAGCCGAAATGGCTGCCCTCAGCTCTGGATGGATGACTGAGGACGAGAGAGAGAGAAAAGAACAGAGAGAGAAAGAGAGGAAGAGATGCATGGGTGAGATTAAAGAGAGAGAGAGAGATGGATAGGTGAACTGTGGATGGGAGAACTGCTGTGGAGCACCGGAACAATGGATGCCTGTACACACACATGCATACACACACCACTTTACTGCTCACAAAATAATACAAACACACACACATTTACGTTATGGGCTTAATAACAAACACTTTGGTAGGTGACGACTGTGTGCATGTGTGTGTGTTCATGCTTCAAATTAATAACCTAACTTCTTCCCTTTCCATCAATCCCTCCTCTGCCTCTTTCCCTCCATCTTTCTTTTTATCTTCCTAATGCCCTCGTTCCTCCTCGTGGCAAAGCCAGAGGCTCTGAAGGAGGCAGGTAACACTGCTTTCAGGTAAAATTCACTGGTTGCCGTTCACTTGCAGGGAGAGTGAGGAGAATGTTTGATGGTAAAGGCGGCGTTGCAGAAGGCAAACATACTGACCTTGTGCCATCTTGTCCAAAACAGATCCGCAGGTGATTTTAATGGGGGTTGACCTCACATTAACCTCTTTGACTCTGCTGACCTCACCACTGGGTGCATCGTTACAGACTCATGCACGGTGAAACACTGGTCAGAACTACAGACACTTTCAATTTAACACTAGAATTCCATAAGTACTAGAACTGCAGTAAACGTCCGTTTTGACCATTTGAATTCCAACTCTATAGTCTCTCATGCTAAACACCCAACCAAGAGGTTAGGTAAAAAACACTGGAAACAAGCTGATCGAAAACATAAAAGCATACAATGTAATGTAATATGTATAATAAGATAAAAACATGTTTCCATATTTATTGTTTTTTGAATTGTGCAAAAAAAATTAAAGAAACATTAGCATTTGTAGTAAGTGAGGGTACTTTGTGTCAAAGTTTGAGAGCTCTAACACAAAAATTTGGGTGCTGAGACAAAAAAAATGTTCCTCAAATTTTTCTATTGATTAGGACAATATAGTCTGATTATTTGTATTTTAATGTAACTTCAACAGAGGCAGTCATGCTAAGGAACCAAGTGGCATCTCTAATTATACAAAAAAAAAAAAAGTGACAATATTACAGCTGCAGTTTCTGTGTGTTCGATATGACTGCCCAGGGCTGAAAAAAGATAGGGACCAGCAGCTTTGTAAGCTTTGTATTTTTCAGTTCAACATTTATTGCATAATATAAATTTGAAAAAGGTCAAAATGACCATCCCACTTTCCACTGCTTAAATTCTAGAGGTCTCATGGTTTCCAAAGATAAGAAATGAGACAGAAAATGACTGACCGGACATCTACTCTGAGTGTGGAGGCTGGTGTTACCTTGGATTAATATGTCAGTAAAATATGTCAGTTACAATGGATTTCAGTAGTACAAAATATCCATAAAAGCTCCTCTATAATCAACCTCTGTATCCATATTCTCAGTATGTTCCAGCATTCACATAACATTTTGACATTGAAAAGGTGAAGAGAAGACATGAGAAAACAGACATTTTTGTATTGTTGTCTTAACTTACTCTTACTTTTTTTTTTTTTTTTGAACGATGGGTTGTGGTGTGCCACATCAGATTCAGCAAAAGCTCATAAATACAGATAACTAAGTAAAAGATCCACCTGTAAATATTTGGGTGCAAGTGTATGCGACTTGTAAATTTACCAAATGCCCCAATAACACTATATAAGGCTATGCCTCTTGCCCATTATGTCAGGAAGTGTTAATTCACAAAAATGGCATCAAAGAGTAAAAAGAATTCGATGAGTTTGGAGATTAAAGTCTTGCTGTCAGGGAACTATCAAGGAAAATTTACCATTTTAACAGTGTCAGCTCTGAAATTAAGGGTCCTGCTAAAGCCAAGAAATGGGAAGAACAAGTGCTGTTAATGCCGTGTCATCAGAGTTGTACTGCCACTGAAATGAAGAAGAAATAGTCTGATATGAAAATGGCTTTAAAAAGTCTCACCACAGCAAGGGGATTGATGACTGCAACAGGAGGAAGAGGTCGAGGGGGAAATTTCCATTGCAGAGATTTCAATTACATTTCAGACGCAAAATAAATATTAGCATTGCTATTGAATGACTGGTGACTTTGAATATTTATCTGCCAGTGGCTGGTAGCAGTTCACATTAAAACTTTAGGAAGCTAGTGTTAACTGGCTAGTGTAGCACAACTGCAGCTAATAATCAATATAAAGTCCTCAGCAAGATCTAAAATGATTTAGAAAAGGCTGAAATTGCATTGTACTGTTGCTATTCAGTTTACAGCTCTACAAAGGTTCCATTTGCAGATGACCTGTTCCATTTGCAAATTTGATAAATTTTTAATATTGTACATTTAGAATATATTTAGGGTGTCTGTCATTGTCATGTATGAAAAAGACATATCAGTTTTGCTATTTGGAATGCAAAACCTTTGAAGGTCAACGTCTCAAACCTGCTCAGAACACCAATAGAACCTTACAATGTCAAGGTGTGGAAATTTCTGTCTTTTTCAATCCTCTGTGACCCACTAGAGGTGTGTGGTGGTTGCTGCATCTGCAGAGGCCCTGCCCTGCCTCTCTCTTGTTTTCTTGTATTTTGCTGTGCTCAGGACTTTTCTAGGCGTCAGCCTATTTGGCAGTGGTGCGAACTACTAATGAAAAAAAAAAAAATCAGTATATTTAAAACCCTTATTCTGATTTTTATACTATTTAGCTGAAGACAGTAAAAGTCATCCTCTATCCAGTACTTTTGTTGCCTAAACCTAACCAAACTGTTTCATAACGTTAACGATGTGATGACGAGGGTCCATTTCTCCTGTTGCTGGTACTCTTGCAACTGTCAGTTGTTTTGAAAGTCACTGACAACCTTTTCTATTATTTAGGTTTGAGGTATGTTCCCTTTAATGGCTTGCTATCATGTCCCAGAAAAACAAAAATACATAAAAAATCTTATGAAACAAAAACTGAAAGCCTCAATCAGAAATCAACAATAGGAATACACACGAGCAAGATACTCAGTGAGTGAGCCAGTACAGAGCTGTCTTGACCATTCTAAAGGCAGAAGGTGGATGTTCTAATGTGTGCAGACCCTGACTCGCATCTGTACACAAGCTTCACAGGATGGGGCTAGAGCGGTGCGATGGAAGCTGAGAATTTATCCATGTTTTGACAGATATGTTGGAACATAGTGAGCATATGGATGGATGGTGCAAAGGTTCTTTATGTTGCAGGATTGTTTTAGGAGATTTTGTGACAGTTTGATTTCTTTTTACAGAGGATGTCTATGTTATTCCACTGCAACAGTCTGTAACTATACCCTTGAACAGTTTACCTTTCTACTAGGCCAAATGTGTACAGTATCTGCAATGGTTATGTTCACTGGTGGTCTGGGTAAGGGGGGCGCCGTGGGGTGCCCCTCTCATGGACAAAATGTGCTAACATGTTTTCTAAGTGTCCTCCAGTGGACAAAATAAGGTAAAATGCATTCTAAGGTGACCTTTTAATGGACAAAACATAATAAAATGTCCTCTGGGATACCCTTTCAGTGGACATAACATGATAAATTGCCCTCTTATGGTATACACTGACATAGCTAATTCAGTTCTAGAGTCGACAAGGCTGTCAGGCTTGTATTCAAGCTTCAAGAGAAAAAAAGAAGCAGAAATCCTGCTTCATCAAGGTTTGTGAAAGTCTGACCAGCCCAATGTGAGATACTGTGTGAGATGGATAATTAGAAATATAGACAGATGGACTGGGGCTGAGCCAAAGATTCTGGCTTCATTGTGCTGAAAAAGAAACGTTCCATCGACTGCGGAGTGTGAGAAATAATGGTGGGTACATGAAGCAGACAACAGGATGAATTCAGCTTTCTTTGCATAGAAGAGTTTGAAAAATTGCCGTGTGCTTCCTTCAAAAGTCTGTGAATCATTTGAAGGATTTAATAGGGTAAATCTTCCACTACATTTCATGTGCAATGCAAAGATGTGCTGCGTGGCTGTACTTGGTTGATGTTGGCTTTGACTTTGAGTATGATTATATCCAAGGGCTTACAGCAAAGTGTACCTTGTGTTTTGGCAGGCTGTGAAAGGCTGGTGTGTGCATTTCCCAGCTGAGACTCCATAGTAACACTGTGGGTGACTTTGGAAGACTCTGGAACTTCCTGAGTTACCTCAGTAGCACTGATGTAAAACCCATACATATAAAAGCACCCCAAGGATTGGGGACCATTGTTCCATTAACATTGTTCCAAAGGGACACTGTTCCATTATTCTTGTGGCAGTATGTGATGAGAAGTGCAGATAAAAAGACCCAACGCTGTCAGTGGAATGGTCTGAACCAGGAACAACACCATGACTTTTTTCAGTCACCAATGGACCTTTTCATTTGAAAGGACAATGTCATTCCATGGAAACAACTTGAATAACCCTACACTCAGCTAAAAAAAATTATATTAAGGGAAAACTCAGGGTGGCTTTTATTGTGAAGCAGTCACAGGAAATGCAGTCACAGGAAATGCCCCCTGCTGGCCATTAGAAATAATGCATGTTTAAGGCACTTCTGCTTTGGCTTCACTTTTCAGACCAAGAGGCTTTGTCCTGTATTTAAAATACAGTTTACAAGCGCAACAGACATTAAACAAACTAAAGACACACTTCATACACTTTGTGTCAGCTAAGCTAAATCAGGTGATACACCAAACTGAGAAACCCCAGAGAGGACACCAGGGCAGTTTGATTCAATTCGACTCAATTCAGTTGAGTTAAAAGAGATCAGATGTAGACCGTTCTCTTTATGAACCCAATTTTTCCCACCAAGAGCAAACACTGAGGGAACTCTGGTGAGGAATGCAGAAGGATTTCAACATGGAAACATGGTGACATTACTCAAGCAAACTGCTCTCTGCAACACCAATGATAGCAATCAAATGTCAGCATGGTGTTGTGTTTGGATCTTGAAATGCAGCAGCATGTTAAAGTAATGGTTGGGTAATTTGTCCTTTTTTATTTCCTTGCAGTCAGGCTTACAACTAACAGTGGTTAAAAAGGTTTTCATGATCATGGATCTGCCTTGTTGTTCCTCAAGCAGACCTTTAAGCTACTGTTTTATTGATATCAATTTCAGTAAGTAATTGGCCAACATCTGCTTTGTTCTATTAATGTTTTAGTTTTCATCTGGAATGAGTGTTGAGGAAGGTAGAAAAGAAAGACGGACACTGAGACACATGGAAAATCTGTGTACACTATGTGTCTGTGTGTGTGTGTGTGTGTCTGTGTGTGTGTGAAATCATGAAAGAGAGATGGATAGATGAGATTAGCACCAAATAGGGATACTGCTGTGATGCTGTTCCACAATAGCGGCTCATGAATCACAGAAACACAAAATCAACACTGCTATACACACAAAGACACACACACACACACACACACACACACACACACACTCCAATCACTTCGGCATGCATAGAGCGTTTGTTTATGTGCATAATGTCTACAAACACCTTGAGGGTGAACCTCAGCGCTGTTTGTGTGTACCTGTGTGTGTGTGTGTGTGTGTGTGCATGTGTTGACACTGCCAAACAGTCACCTCTTTCACCTTCTCGTCATCGAACCATCCATGTATCAATCAATCGCCTCATGTCTCTCCTGTCTTCCACCTCCTTACATCTCTCTCGTCGTCTCCAGAAAGACACAGCCAAGTTATCTTTAAAATTTCAACCTATTGGAGCGTAGCGGGGGGGATATTAGCCAATCAGAGGCGGCCCGGGAGGGCAGACACGACATTAACAAAGGTCAGGTCAGTCAACGTGTTGTGTGTGGTTGAGGGAGCTAGGGGGAGCGTGTGAGGTCACTGAGCGGATATGAGTTAGTCACGTTTTTGTCCGTTTGTAACTGTGTGACTCTGCATTCATTTATGAAGACTTATTTTTCCATCTGTGTGCATGTATGTGTGTGCGCGTGTCTTGTTTTTTGTTCCTTCATATGCAATCTGTGTGAGCTGAGTATTAAACCTTGGTTACATTTGCAGATGGGATATTAAAATCAAACATTTACATGTTTACTAAATTCCTCTACTTTATTGCATGTGTGTGTTTGTTGTGGGAATATTTGAATTTGTTGCATATGTGTACTCATGTGTCCTTGTACGCTTGTGTATGTGTGAATGAATTTGTTTATTATGTGAGGGTGGATGTGCATCTACATGTCTATGTATATCTGTATCAGACTCTCTCTCTCTGTGTCTGTGTGTGTGTGTGTGTGTGTGTGTGTGACAGTCCCTCCAGGTATTCCCTGCAGCCTTTATGAGCTACAGAGAAAACAACTTCTCACCACCGGCTTTCAGAAAGTGTTCTGTAGCTGCAGACAGCAGTGACTCTCACTTGGCTCTCTGATTGAGTGAGATTTAATGGTTGTGGCACAGCCTCTAGTTCTCCCTGGTTTTATATTTATTCATTAGTGTGTAGAAGTATATTTGAATTGACTGTATGTATTTTATATATTCACTGTAAGGCCAATGGTTGCTCTCTTAGCTCATATTTGGTTTAGACAGAAGGCTGTCAGTTTTTTTAGTCACATTGGAAACAGCTGTATTAAAAACTTTAAGTCTCTGTAAAGGGAATTCTGAGTTTTTCTTCTAAACACATTGTACTCCATGTTAGAAAGTAGTTGCTGAAAATGTGAAAAGACTAAGCATGATGTTGCACCAACTGTTGTTCACGATTTCTGTGTCAGCATATTTTGGGTGGACCTGAAACATGGCTCGATGACATGCCGGAGCCATGGTTCTCCAACACTATATAAGTCCAATGAACCGACACGAATGACACCGCCTGGCCCTCCCCTCATCGTCCTTAATGGTCGGTTATGACAGTACCATCAGTGACTCTCACAGTCCAAATCAGCCCAGCAGTTCACTTCAGCTCACTTCAGCTCACTTCAGTTCATCAATCCGACACAGAAGAAAAAAAAATACCATCCTGTCACTGTCCTCTGGCTCTGGTGGCTCAGACATACCCAACATGTCCAATAAAACTGCATGTTTCAGGTCATTTTCAGGTTATAGTGGTGTTTGACACTGAGACAGAAATCCCAAGGCCTCTTTGTCTTGACACTGGTCTCAAGACCTAGACTGATCTCAAGTACTACATTCTTGACCCTGGAAAGGTCCTATGGAGGAAATCATAGCTTGTATGTCAGCAGATCAATTTCCATGCCAAGTGGCCAAACACCATTCACATATGAAGACCATATGGCACAGTTATGGGGTCAGCAAAGAAAAAAAAAACATATTAAATGGAACTTCAAGTGGGGTTGTTTTGTCAAATTATTTCCAAGGTGAAGAATAAAGTTTCATGCAAATAGATTGCTTTGTTTGCAGCTGTAAGTCAAAGCTTCAAGAACATTTACTGTAGTGAGTAGATTCTTTCCTGGGAATAAACAGGTATACTGGGGACACATTGTGCAGCTGATCGATCAAATTTTGAAAAGAAGTTACACTGACAAGCCTAAATATTCAAAACCTTATACAAAGCATTTGCTGACTCACTGCAGCAGGCGTTCTTGTCATCAAAGTCATTCCAGTTAAGTCTGGCTCCTTTAAAAACAACAATCTCCTCTACAGCAGCTAAAAGGATGAGAGAGATGTTTTCGCAGGCCTCTCCCACGTTTCCACTGTCTAAAAATTCATAAGCTGCACAAATATGGTTGATTTAAAATACAAACTACTTGTGAACTCAGCACATTTCACAGTTTAGTTTCAAAATATCTAGGAGGAAAGAGGGGGCTTGGTGAAGTTATTGGATACTAACAAAATCAAGGAGTGTACCTTTAGAGTTTTTAAAAGAAGCTGTCATCTCCAACAATTCACATCCTAGGTTGTTTAAGAAAAAAAAAATGTCAAAAAAAGATGTCATTTCAAAGCGAGTCAACAGAATCCAGTGTGTATTTGAGTATTATATTAAGATACACCTGAAAAATCCAAACCTCTATTTTAAAATGTCCACTAATTCAAAGTACAGTATGCAGTTTGAAAGCAGTGTTTCCCTCCAAAAACTTTGACCAAACTTGTACCCATTATCCACTGTTCAATAGTAAAATGTTGAACTTATATATTATATGTTAAAACAAGAACTAAGAATTTTTTTGAAGAACACAAAATGATCATGTAATAGAAACAGACAGATGCACAAAAGATGCTGCCAACCCAGAGGTTAGCATCGCTCTGGTTCCCTCTACAAAAAGCTGATGGAATTCTCCACTAGATTTTGGATTTGTGCAGAAAATAAGTTCTGTGGCTAACAAAAGATTATGAAGTGTAAACGTGTTATTCAGCAAGATAATCTTCACATAATGCATTTTTGATGCGTAAATGCAATAGCCAGAAGTTAAAAAAAGCTAAAGTTAGGCTATACAAAAACTACACCATGGTTACATGACTCAGTGTCACCACCGCTAAGGTACCAGTGTTCAGTGTGATGATGTTTAATATCTCCAACCACCTCTATAGTCTCATTTAGCTACTTGTTAGCAACCGCCATTTTAAGGCACGTCAAAGCTTCAACATTCTCAGTGGGGTATTTACTGACGTATCTTATGTTGTAGAACAAAACATGAAAATTCTTTAGCCTTATTTTAGGCATCTAATCAAAAACGCATTGTCTTCGAGATAAGGGAAGCAGAAGTGCTAATATGGTAACTAATTTATGGGTTTCTTATTCCTGCAGCACTTTATTATGGTTTTTAATAACGGGATTTATGATATCATTCAAAGCATGAGGCGCAGACATCGTCACTACTGTAACATATGAGAGTTACTTGCACCTTAGTCCGCTCAGAAAGATCCATTTCATCTTTTTTTTTAAAGTAGCCATTATGGCCTTTCAGCTTGCACCATCTACTGGTGAGGAACAGCTACTGCATTTGATTTATTCAGTTTGATCAGAAGCAGGGATAACATGTACCCCCACCAAGAAGAAGAAAAAAAAAGATGACCATGGGTGGAATACAAATGGGGGAAATCGCCCCCCATCCCCAACTGCAGTTTGCAGCCAACATGTATGCATAGATGCAATGCCTTCTCTAAACTTCAGTTATTTCCTAACCTGAGGAGACAGAGGCTGCTGGTGATCTATCATCAGAGACAATTTAAGGCTGGCAGACAGACCAGAAAAGAACGATACATAGACATTGATACATTAGTCACTGTGAGGATAATTTAACTGACAGCATGACTGACTAATTGACATAGTGATTGTGATCAGTGTGCCACTGAGAGTGACCTGTCGTTTCATGAATCAACTGCCGTCTTGACAAAACTTGGCTTAAATTAATATTTCATGCTGTTTTTTTTTTAAACAGACAGGGCCCAACATTAGCTGCAGTTTGTAGCACTATATTCTAATGAGCCTGGAATTTATCATTTGGGTGCTGGACTGGGGAGGTTTAGAATGACTTGCTGCAAACCGCAAAACGTTAGATTTGTTTTCAGGTCACATTCAGGTCATTCAATGTCATGTCAGACAATATAACATCAAAATACAGCATTGTAAGTGACCTGTAACCTGACTTGAGTAAAATAACTTCAGCCATTTTTGCGGGCCCATTTTTTAGACAAGTGTTCATGCACTGAAAGAAATTTTTAAACCGTAGGCCATATCCAAAGCCAAAAAATAATATAAATCTGAGCACATGGAGGAGGATCGATGGTGTCTTGAGGATGATGGTCTGCTTTATGATTTAAGTGGACAAGAAGTATGTACTTCATAAAAATCCTGCCTAGCACAGCTTAAAAACTGAAAAAAGGCTCCCTCTGCAGAGCTCAAACCAATGATTTATTCAGATACAAGAAAGTTTTGTAGCTGTATGTACAGGTATGTCCTCTAAATGATGTTACTTTTCACACCAACAAAACACAACCAACTTATGCAGACAGATTCCATTTTGAGTGACCTTCACTTGCCAAGGAAATTTATATCACTGCTTCCTACTCAAACAGTCAAAAAAAAAAAAAAAACAGCCACAGCCTGTAACTGTAACTATAGGTCATCTTCCAGTGGAGGAACTGGGGATTATGTTTCCTTTCAAACTGTGTCGCTGAAATTACTGAAATACAAGTACCTTATTTATCTGTACCTATTGGAATACAGCATTTAAAGATTATAACACACTTAAACTGGAAGAGGTCACTCAGCAGAGTGCAGATCCCTACCAGGAAATGGATGGTGAAGCACCTACTGCAATGCTACAGCAACTACCAGATGCAACCAGCGGAGATTTGTTCTGTCAACATTAACATGACCCCCACATACATTGTCCAAAGCTGAAACAAGACCTCAAACTGAAGCAGCTGTTGATCACTTGTGGCCCCTAGCAGCCTGTTGAGAAGAGTGAGAAGTCAGCTGTAAAGGCTTTTCAAAAATTGTGAATTACATCGTTCCTTCAGCAGACAGTGATTGCATGATCACATAATTATGGGGGGGATAAAAAAAGACTCATCCTTCCAAACAGTCTGTAAGCAGTCTTTTATCAGTCAGGCACAGAAAATAGTGTCTGACCTACTCATATTCCAGAGTTCCAGCTCTTACACTCTGGTAGAAGATTCAGGATCCACCAGAGCAGTCTGAACCGTTCAACAACTCATTTCTGTCCATTAAGCTTCTCAACAATAAAAGGTAATGTGGGATGTTGGCCATGGGGTTGTGCAATAGGTATTACCCTCCACTCAGGTATTTTTTGTGATCCAGCATCCATCCCATTAGGTATATGGATGTGTGTGTCCCTCTCATTGTATATTTACTTTTTTGTTGTTGTTGTTGTTGTTGTGTAATAGGTTGCCATGGTCAGAAGGTGTTTATGTGCATTACTTGGAAGCTATGTGCTGATTTAAATGAAAACTATTACGTGTGTTAAGGTGCAAACTGTCATGTTTCGTGTTGAGATGCTGATGCCTTTCTTTTATGCACTTCTGAATGACTTTATCTTCTGTGGAATTGCCGGACAGAGTCCAGAACAGATTTCTCTATGGGGGCATTAAAATATGTCTTATAAAACTGTGAAGGATCAAGCACAAATTTGGACACTTTGACACTTTGGGCAATTTTGGATACAGTCAGAAAATGAGAAAGGCACACTTGCTGCTGCTTATTATCTGAGAGCATGGCGGTGTTGTTATGGATAATAAAGAAGATGGATCCTTGGAATTGTCATGGGTTGTACAGCAGCATTATTTGATTAATAACATGATATGGTTTGTTCTTTAGTGCTAAATAGAGAAGACATTCAGTTTAGACTTGTGTGACAATGGATGCTTAGTCATCTGAGAAGACAGCAGTCTTAACATTGAGATAGCACTGACAGTCTCCTTATTGGCTGTCCTGCAAGGCTAGAGGGTGGCTTACCTGGTCACACAGTGGGTGCTGGTTTGAAAGGGACAAACCAAAGTGATTAAGTAAGACAATGGACTAGATGTACAACAGACATTTTGACATGTCATACCAGAAAACTCACCAGATGCATTAATGATTGTTGCATTCCACTTAGGGGAAGTTCTTCTGTTGTTCATGCCAGTTTACTGTCACTGTTATTGGAACTGAGCTGTGATTGCTGTTATTAAGTCTACCTGTCCTGCTCTGTCAAGCCAAAATGTCTGCTGTGCAACTAGTGCATTTACAGTTAACGGAGGACAGTTTGATCTCCTGTTGATCACTGGGTTATGGGTCCAGCACACTTCTGCTGCTCTACTCTCTGTATCTCTTCCTGTGGTTTGCACGTGTTATCCAATTCATTCAGCTGAATGTGCTGCATTTTCTCTGGGTCAGTCTTGATCTGTACTACAGGTCACTGCATATGCAATTTGCTACACCTCATACACTTTTACTACAGTACAGTAAGATGAGTGCACAGCTTAGAATCACCCTAAGCCATTACATTACCACATGGCTACCAATGTCCAATGGCAGTGGTGGGATTTGAACCCACGCCTCCAGAGAGACTGGAGCCTAAATCCAGCGCCTTAGACCACTCGGCCACACTACCCGGATCTCAGTGTTTCTCGTTTCTGCATGTACGCGTCAATTGAGGAAGGCAAACCCTCAGGATAACTGGAGATGTTTCAGCTACCATTGGATGGTATTAGTAAATGACGGGGGATGAGTCCGCAACACTGAGAACAGATAGATTTAAACGTAAAGTACATTCAAAAATCTTGAATGTTAATCCCCAAAAGTTTGAAGATTATTGGTTTATTGGCTATACTTAATCCGACGCAGTGCAGTTGTAAACCATGCAACATGTCTGGATGGGTGTGGCATTCAGGTTATACCTAGGAACACAATGGTGAAAAAGGCCATACAAGCTGAAAAACAACTTTTTTCAGTTTATTCTTTCAGTTATATGAAATGTCAAAAGCTAGGCAGCAATTCAACATCTCCTGCACAACAGTTCCTTCGTACAAGAGCAAGAATGTCACACATACATATTTTTGTTGTTTGTCCTCTTGCCGGTCACAGAGGCTCTTTTTATTTAGATCTGGGTATATTTGCTCCTGCTCCCCTTTCCTGTTTTCCTTCTGTCTTCTCTGTCTGTCTTTGTCCTTTCATGGCCCTCAAGATTCTGCTATCTTTTTATGTACTCCTCTCTGTTTTCGCTTCGACTTCACACTCCCTCTATTCATCTCCGACTCGGCTTCACCTCGACACGGACCTCCATATTTCTCTGCCTCCTACTTCCTTTCACTCGCTCCAGTATATATATTGCCCACAGTCAGACAGTTCATGGAAATGAGCTGTCAGCATCTCTCAGACACTCCCAGTGGTGTGGAAGGAGAGCGTCTTCCCCTTCGCTTTTGTCTTTCGGTTTGGTGGAAGGAAGGCTGCCTTTCTTTATTTCTTTTCGCTTGGTGCTCCGGGGAACTTGATGCAAATAAGCAAACAGATAAAGATCCACAAATGCATTTATAGAAAGTCATAGACACACATGTGTTAGCCTCTGCATCTTATGAATAAAATGCAGTATTTTGGTGCTCTTGACGTTGCCCCAAACCTCCAAACTACCTGATTGGCCTGCTTTGTTCACTTGGTTCTCTATGAGGAAGAGCACATAAATCTCTCGTAAATATATACAGGTTGGCAGATAAATACAGGCAGACATAGGCAAACATCTTCAGAAAGTATGATGAATGTCTTGTCTGTTAACTACAAATTGAAAAGTTTGACTGTGGTGCATCAAATATTTCAGGGTTTTGATGTGCTTGTGTCTGTGCATTTTAGAATGAGATTGATTTGTAGTGCTAGAGCTGTTTACATGCTGAGTAATTTGTCAAGGCCAGGTGGAAGACCAACGTGGAACTTTTTATTGTGATCTATTATTCAGCCAGGGGAAGTTGAGTCAGCACTTAATTGCTATTGCTAACACTTCAAAACTAACAGCTCCAAAAATGACTCTTTAAAACAGCTAAATTTCAATGTATTGGTTCACTTCAGTCAGCAGATCTGCCTGCAAGGACAAATTTGGCAGAAAGTTGAACTTGATGAGGGAATTTGTGTCTTGACATTTCCGAACTTCGAGCTGCCAAGGTAGGTTGGAGACAGTGGTGGAATGTAATTAGGCATATTTACTCAAATACTGTTTTTAAGTACATATTTGGGGTACTTGTACTTGACTTGAATATTTCCATTTTTTACAACTTTATATTTGCAAATATTTGTACTCCACTATATTTATTTCACAGCTTGTCCCCTTGGAATGTTAAGGCTCTGTTTGTATTCTGTGTGGTTTTGAGATACATGTATTGAGCTTCAAAGTTTTTGCATCGCAAACAAGTACAACAAGTTTCTTTCAGACATGAAAGTGATCCTTAATGTCTTCTAAATGTACAATATCAAAATCCTGCCAAATTTGAAAAGGTGTTTTTTGGAACAGGTCAAATATAGATATACCTTCTAATCCTAAGAAGTAATTTCCTGCTTGAAATGATAAGGTTCTATCTGCACAACATGAAAAGAAGCAATTGATTTTCAAGGAATTTTTAAAATTGATTTGTTTTAAACCATAAAATTAATGTCTAAACAGTGTCTACATCTATGAGAGAGTTAAATTTAATGTGGTCTATGACAATTTTATGAGGTTTCACATCAGAAATGTTGATTTTGATGCACCAAATATTGGTCTTATTTTGATGAAAAAGGGAAAGAAAATGATGGAGGAATGAAATTTTTTTTTAAAGAGTTTTTTTTTCACTCAACTGTCGAGTTAAACTTCACGTGACATACAGCAGTAAAGTAAGTTCAGTTTTTTATATTGTTTTGGATCTCCTACTTCTTAAGCTAAATAAACTCTGGCTTAAAAAACAGGCCATTTTTCTGACACCACGAGAAGTTGACATTTTAGAGGATAGTGATGCTGCTAACATATGATAATCTATTAGAATATGATACAGTGTAAACTGAACTAGTCAAAAGTACACAAAGTAGTTAAAATAAACTCAACCTTAAACATACAAAGCAGTAAAATGCAACACACACATTAATGCAGCAGTAATCAACACACATAAGAGTAAAAAAAAACTTATCATTCTAATGACTACTTTTACTTTTCATACTTTGAAGGACCAGTGTGAAGGATTAAGTGGCATCTTTAGGATATTTAACAAACATGTTACATGCTACATAAGACCAGGACCAACCAGGACATTTGGTGAGGAATTTAGATCAGGTGATCTACAGTGCAACTAAAAATCATGAATATGTGAGCAAACAGTTAGCTAAACAGCTGTTGGTTACTGAAATATCATCAACAACTTCTCCATGCTCTCCATTGCCCCTGTGCTTATTTTCACTTTTCTTTTTTCTTCTTTGGCTCAACCACTGAAACGTTGCAAAATGTTTCATCACACAGGGGGCACATTTCCACATATGGAATACTTTTCTTCCCCGCTGTCACCTTTGATGTGTGATTGACAGCTTCATTGCAACTACTGTTGTGAAGTTTGAAGAGAAATGTGTCCATTTGGTCGAATCTTTTCACCATTAAATTTTGATGTAGCTCATTCCAGATAAAGAATACAAAAGATGTTTACAGTGTATTACGTATATGAAGCACAACTCACTTGTTTGGTCTACTGTTTTTCCCTCTGTGTGACTTTGTGTGTGAGTGCACTGCTTGTTGCAGTCAGATTTACTTTAGTGTATACAACAGTGATCAGGATATTCTGTCTGCAGGAAACACAACCTCCAGATGCATTGGCGCATAAAAATAGGAAAATCAGTTTAAATTTACCTAGCCACAGTGTCTGGCCGTTCTGTTATTGTTGCATGTATTTTAAAGTTTAAAGATAGTTTTTCTTTCTTTTTTTCGGGGTTGTATGAGTTACTTATGCATAGCCAGTGCTTCACCTTCAGTAGATAGTGGTCAGCACAGTCCCAGTTAGTAGAAGAGGAGAGAAATCCTGGCACTGGAGCATTTTTATTAGTATAGTGATACCGCAGTGACATCA
>JAJHUR010123546.1:0-13279 GCA_027495735.1 Lutjanus campechanus | reverse complement strand
CAGTGTCTTGCCCAAGGACACTTCGACATGTAGACTAGAGGAGCCGGGAATCGAACCACCAACCCTCCGATTGGGGGACGACCCGCTCTACCACTGAGCCACAGCCGCCCTCAATGAGCTGTGATGACGACAAAGACCAGCACTCCTCTGAGTAATGAGCCGCCTGCTGTCATACTGCTGCTGCTGCTGCGTAATACAGTCTATTGTAATACACACACAAACACAACACACGCACAATACACACACACATCCGGTGTGTTAGATAGCCTACATGAAACATCCACTGACTAAGGAAGCATTTTTACGTAATGACTGAAAAAATGTACCCGTGTTACAGTCATGATTATGAGATTTTTAAGAAGTCATAATTACGAGGTAAAAAAAATTTAATTTATGGGAAAAGGTCTAAATCATGACATAAAAAGTCATAATTATGAGATAAAAAGTAAAAAAAAAATTTAAATACATTGGTATGGAATTTTGTTGTTGTTTATTTTTGACAGTGCCAGAAAGCAAAAATGCTTGTGGAAATGTCTTTTATCTGTTTAAAATAATGTAAGAATGTCATTTTATAGACATGACAAATTTATAGTTTAAAGTCTACATCAACAAATGTTAACTATCGTATTGTTTTCACACTGTATCGAACCGTATCGTTCTTAAACTGTATCGAATCGTATCGAGTCGCTCTGCCATAAAAAGATATCGTTTTTGAATGGAATCGTAACCTGTGTATCTAGATACATATCGAATCGGCTTCATGCCAGAGATACCCAACCCTAAATATCTCATGTGAAACCAAAACGTTATTAACGTTTCAAGGTAAATAATGTGACTTGCATAATGTGACTTTTGTCTTGGGAGTTGGTTCAGTGAAGTCACATGACATATATGATTTATTTATTGTCACCCCAAACATGGTCTTATCCTACCTACTCAAGTAGTTTTTGTGCCTAAACCTGCCTAAACTGTGAGCATTTCACCATGTTAATCACGTTGAAAAGATTTTGCGCGATTGTGACGCTACTGTGTCGACAAAATCAGTACACAGACAAATAGGTATATCTGGTAAAGTAGTTCTGATTACAGTAGGTGTCTACAGGTCCACATTTTGCAGTGATGACACCAGTGTTCATTTTGAAAAGAATTTTTAAATTTATTTTTAGTCACTTGGTCACTAACTGAAAACTTTAGCCACATTTTAGTCTTTTGTTTTTGGTTTGTTTTAGTCCACATTTAGTCAGTGGAACTCAGTTTTAATTTTAGTCCAAATTTCAGTCTACGCTTTAGTCACAACCCATCCCAGTAGTGGGTTAAGGTTTAATATTGGTACTCCTTCTATTTGACATTAACTCACACAATCTGTGATTGTAAAGTAGAAGTAGTGGGCATTGTGTTTCATAGTTGGAGAGATCTAGCATGAAACACAACTGAGTTACTGATGCTCAAACAAAAAGTGTTACTACCATACCAGGACTTCCCTATCATATAAGAATGAATGCATAAGTCATTACTGACGCATCATTATTTATCACTGACCATGTTTATTCCTCACTAAAACTGACTTTTTAAAATATATCTTATTGAGGTCTTCTGCTAAATTTGGCGCTATGTATCACTCAGTATTAATAAATCAGCAGTAAAAACGTGTAAACTGCATCATTAATGCAGACAAGTGTTATCTGGGAAACATCACTTTTATTCACTCTACATAAGCAGGCCCCATCCTTACTTCCTACCCTACCCTCCTATTCTGGCCCCCTTTGCTCAGACCACACAACTTCAAACGCAACCTGCATTTTGATCTCAACTACACACCACGCAAGATATTATGTGACTACATCCTGCACAGACAGACGTATACACACCTGGCACCTAACACAAATTCAGCCAATACCTGTGAACTCTGTGCGACCCTGCAGTTTTGTGCAAACATCATCTATACACACTTGTCACTGTTATTGACAGTGCACTTTTGTTTAATAATTTTGTGCTGTTTTGACTGAGTTTGAGCTTCAAAAATAGCTTGCTTCTTTGTAATACCCCCCAGATCTATTCCACAGTTTATGAATAAACCATATTTTTATCATTTCTGTAATTCTGAGCCTTTTTGGTGAGGTTAGTTACAACATTCAGAACAGAGTGTAGTTCTATTCTCTCTGGAGCAAGCCCCTTTGATTTTTAAACAACTATACAAAAAAATTTGCAACTTTCTTTTGCAATTTTCATTTTGCAAAGCATCACAATGCGCAATGCTTTTTTCCCCAAAAAAAAGCTGCAGTGAAATCAGGCATTTTAGGCCACAACAGTCCCAAAAAGAGCAAAATCCTGGAGAGACTGAACAATAGCAGCCACAGGTTGCCACAGCTGGTAAAAAAGAAACCTAAACATGGTCCTATACAGCAGCCTGACATCACCGCTGTCTTTGTTGCCATCTTCTTATGAGCACTTCACATCACACGCAAGCACCAATCAGGACAACAATGACAACAAAGGCGCACACTTCAGCGACAGCATCAGTCAGCAGTCCGGTCCGAGCGCTGCCTTTTGTAAGAGTACAGGGGAGGGTTGATTCAGTGCCACGTAATACCTCGCTACACATCCATTACACAAGCATTAGGAGCTCTCCTCCCCTTGTTGGCTTTTGTTATGTATATGAGAGCTATTATGTACGGCGAGTAAATGTATTGGATGGAGAGAAAGGAGGGGGCACGAGGAGGGGGTAGGTTTTAATAATATTCTTGTGTGTTTGACACGAGGGAGGGCTATTTCCCCGGAGGACAGTCTTCAGGGCCATGCAGCCCACTCGTCCTCCTCCTCCTTCTCCTCCTCCCCCTCCTCCCCTGTTGCTCCATTATCTCGCCCTTTCTCCACTTGATATTAAGACAACAGGGAGGATTATGGCGAGCAACGACAAGAAAAAGCAAAAAGCAATTTGGCCTGAAAGAAGGATGAAGGAGGGGGGAGGGAGGAGAGGGTGAGATGCAGGGCTAAAGTACTTGACTCCCAGTCTCCACTTTTCTGCTTTCTCTTCTCTTTAATGGCGATATTTTCCTTCAAAGATACAAATATTAACATTTATGAATCTTCAAAATAATTTCAAGAAAGAAATGTGTCCATGGGATGGTCCCTGAACCTCTCTGGAGTAATCATCTGGATGTTAATGTGTATTCTGCCTTTCAAAAGTAATTTAAAAAATCACAAACACAGTTTGTTTTAAAAGTCAAAGTTAATGACAGGGTTTAGATTTGGAATTTGGATTAATTGCAGGATCAATAATACAGTTCTTGATTGTGATTGGCAAGAAGGTGTTTTCTTTTCAGCTCCAAGTTAAAGTAAGGGCATGCAACTTTTGATAAACAGCAGCAACTGTGGCCACATCTGCCATAGCTGCAAATTAACAATTAAGTGTTATTAAGTTCAAATCATGTATCTACACTGCCTGGCCAAAATAAGCCAGCACCTAGATTTAACTAATCAAACAGGTAAGAGCCTCCATTGGATAATTACTGCAGTGATTAATATGTTTCAGCTGGTAACAAGTAATTGAACTCTAACTGATTCAGTGAGCAGCTTCTCATCTCTTAAACAACCATGTCAGAAGACATATCCTGTGATCGTGGAAAAGATGTCACTCTGTTTTAGAAGAGTCAAATTATTGACCTGCATCAAGCAAAGAAAACAACTAAGGAGACTGATGAAACTACTAAAACTGGGTTAAGAACTGTCCAACATATTATTAAAACTTGGAAGGATGGTGGTGAAGCATCAGAAAAAAATCTTGAATGATGGTGATCAGAGATCACTTAAACATTTGGTGAGATCAAATTGTAACTCAAATTGTAACTCACGGCTGTGTTCAATAGTGAAAGTAAGAACATTTCCACACACACAATGTGAAGAGAACTCAAGGGATTGGGACTAAACAGCTGTGTAGACTTAAGAAAACCACTTATCAGTGAGGATAATCAGAAAAAAGGCTTCAGTTTGTTAGGGAGCATAAAGATTGGACTCTGGAGCAATGGAAAAAGGTCATGTGGTCTGATGAGTCCAGATTGACCCTGTTCCAGAGTGATGGGGGCATCAGGGTAAGAAGAGAGGTGCATGAAGTGATGCTCCCATCATGCCTAGTGCCTGCTGTACAAGCCTGTGGAGGCAGTGTTATGACCTGAATATACTGAATGAGCAGGTTTTTCCATCAATGGATTTTTTTCTTCTCTGATGACACAGACATATTCCAAGATGACAATGTCAGGATTCATTGGGCTCAAATAGTGAAAGAGAGGTTCAGGGAGCATGAGACATCATTTTAACACATTGATTGTCCACCACAGAGTCCAGACCTGAACCCCATTGCGAATCTTTGAGATGTGCTGGAGAAGACTTTACACAGTGTTGTTCTCCCATCATCAATACAAGATCTTGGTGAAAAATTAATGCAACTCTGGACAGAAATAAATGTTGTGACATTGCATGAGCTTATCAAAATGATGCCATGGTGAATGCATGCCGTAATCAAAGCTAAATGCGGTCCAATGAAATATTAGTTTGACTTTGGCCAGGCAGTGTAACTGGACTATTTAAAATTTGCTAATATTTTTCTGCTAATACTTAAGTGCTTTCAATTAAAAGTGTGTAACATGTTTAAGGAAATTCATTGGCAGAATTAACCTGCCATACCAGATAGTTTGTTACATCATGTGCATGATTATTAATGAGGTCTATCGTGGGTCCCCAGGAAAAAAGTTTGGGAAACACTGGTCTAAAGTACAGGCTACTATAGCCTAACAAGACCATCAGAGAAGCCATATCCACAGCCTGTAACCTAAAAGGAGACCTTAACATACAGCTTATGACACATATAGTGCTAAGGAGGCCTCGGGAAATGGGGCCCTGAATACTTCTTCCATCACTATCATTGGGTGCATAGCTTTATTCCATAGGGATTAAAGGAATGGAGAAGATGGACTAAACAGAAAAGTGATTGTCAGGTAGGATAAAAAAAATAGGTAGGATAAAAAAAAGCTCAGAAATGGCTGTATTTCTTTGAGAAGGTAAAATTCCTGTTCTAAAAGTTTTACAGAGGAACAATAGAAAAGCATCCTAACAAGAAACATCACAAGCATAACGTAGAGTCAGTTTCCACGTACAAATTCAGTGATTTTTCTCATATAAGTTGCCAAAATGATGACCTGCAACACCATTGTGGAAAACAATAAGACATTGTGAGTTTTTTGTTCAAAATCACACAATCACCATCAGTAAACGGCAGAACCTACTCGGCTCTCCCCGCCCAAGATGGAGGCTGTTTTCTTGGGTGAAGTACGACAAAGAGTCGGGAGGGAGGACTGACCAGATCACATAAAATAGTATGAACAATTATTGTGATTGAGATGTGCGAAGGGGAGGTATGAAACCCGAAGGGCCTTATATAAAAAACCTCACCCATGAAGAACATAATCAAAAACCGAGTTTGTTACAAATAAAGACAAAAAAATAAGGAACAATTAAAATATTAATATTTGTTATAAAACTGATCTGAAGTTTCTTTCTCTTCATTCATTCAACCACCATTTTAACTTATGAACACACTGACGTTGGGACATCCTTTACAGCTGAGTGAAAAAATAAAATAAATGCTCCTACAGACACAAAGAAACACCAAGGAGAAACTTACATAAAAGTGGTAATAAGAAGTTAAATATCCAGAATAAAAGCCATAATAAAACTTTAAGAATAAATTGTAGGCAGACTGAGATTTATTCCATCACAGCTGTTAACAGCAGTTTTAGTGCTACTTGTTGTTTTGTCTGGTGTTTTTAGAAATGTGTTGAACCAAACTCGGTCTAAAAAGCTACAAATGCCAAATATTTAGTATCAAATTAAAGAGGAAGTTGTGTTCTTTCAAATGAAAACAACTTGTGGCTATGAATTACTTTCTGTTTAAGAGATAGATCTGTGTTTAGCAGGAAAATTCTCATTTAAGTGAGGATTCTCAGTGAACTGCAGCGACATTCTAGAGTTCCGCTGGGGCCGAGAGGGTTTAAACCACCAGAACATTATTGATACCTACCTAGCTACTGAGCGTCAGTGATATGGCGGAGGTGATGGTTGCTGTAACCTGACTGAGAACCATCTGAGAAGTCGTCCTTTGATCTGACTGTTAGTTGTGTTAGACGTCATAGATGGATGGTTCGTACAATCACCTGCCAGTGTTTGTTTTGAAAGTGTTTGCCCTTTTCCAAACAGTTTCTAACTCTTGCTGAAGCTGGCCAGGAGCAGAGATAAATATCTTTTCCGTGTCGCTTCCATGGACACTTCTCACTCCTCGTCATGCCTAAAACCTGTAGCTGCCAGTAAGCCCTCCTGGGATGCTGATTGGCTTCTACACTTTTTCAATGGATAACTTTTAGCCTGGCAAGATGGATTCTCACAAATCCAGCTGCTTCAAAAGATAAAGGTGCCTGTAGAGCCCAAAGGATGCTAAAAGGTGGCCATCTACTGTGTATACTTTTAATGTTGTTGTTTTTTTTGTGAGGAGCGAAAAGGGAACAATTTAATCCCATATACAACCCTGTGTAGTAAAATGATACATAAATCTACCTTGTAAAGACATCAGCAGTGATAGAGATGACCCTGGCCAGATGAAAAGAAGGAAGAGTGGAGTGTGGAGGGAAATAAGTAACTACAGAGGTGTTGCGCCGCATTCTGCTCTCACATGAATAAAATGTGTGATTCAGAGTAATCCCAAGCAGCTTAACTCTGACTGGAAGGAATTTATTGGAGTGCTCAAACAGATTGAGAAAAAGAGGGGAGACGTCTTGTCCATTTACCTGCCGTCAACATCTCCCGTCTGATATTACCTTTCAACATTCATCTCCTCCCGGTTCACATTTCAGCTCGAATCAATCAGACTGACGTGTGACTTTTGCTGATTCTTATTGAACACATTAGCGGTGAGTGGCGTGACGGCTGTGATAAAATGGAGAATCTGATACGGGCAAAGTCATTAAGGATTAGCCCCACGGTGAAATGAGCTTTTTCCTTTTTAGCGCAATGTTTTTTAGGACTTCAAATAGAAGTGCCACCAAGCTGATCTGCGTGTATCAAAATCCCATCTGGACGGAAATGTTTGCTAAAGTCATATGGGAACAGATAGACCTTCAAGTCGAAAGAAAATAAAGTCTTTCTTTCTTCCCCTCTGTTGATAACATGTTCTCAACACCTTCCCTAAGGTTGATGAGTGACTATTTTTTCAGCACCTTTTTTCTCACAAGTTCCCTCAATCAAAACAAGCTGGATGGGTCAAGAAAGCAGACAAACAGGCTGACTAATAAACCGACAGGAAGGACAGAGGAGCGGCTGGCAGAGAACCATCAAGTTTGATTATCAGACTCTTAGCCCTGATGCCCTTTACCTCTTCCCTGCCATTCGTCTGTGGTGTTTTCTTAATGAAAAGCCGGCGGCTGGGCCCGTTCCGGATCTATCTCTAGGAGAGGAGTTCTAGCCAGCCGACGCTGACGCTGATCAATAGCCTGCAGAGAAGACAAGCAGAGCCCCGGACTCTCAGGGCTTAATGGGAGGGAATGGGACTCGAAGTAGAAAGAGCAGAGGTGTGCTTTTAAAGGCCGGCCCAGTAATCTTTGCAGAGAGAAAAACCTCAGCGAGACAAGAGGAGTGTGGGTGCAGGCGCAAAGACAGGGATTGGAGAGAAAATTATGTTTAAATGTGACTAAATGGTCGCTAAAGGTGGCTGGTTGTAGCTCAGAGGGTTTGACCTGGGAGAGACAGGCTGTTTTTGCTTCTTACACACCGCCTATTGACTTTTGACTCTGTGAATGTAAGCCCTGGCTTCTGTGGACAGCTAAATATATGTTTAATGGTTGGAGTTCAGCAAAGCAGCTTTGAAACCTTGTAACGTCTTAGAATTTCAAGTAGAACACGCGCTGCTCCAGAATGTACAGCTGTGAGAGATTCAACGTGTTGAGCATGAACAACTCAGCCAGCTTGTCAGCATGTCACCCAGTAGAACGCTGGAGGATCAGAACATGGTTTGAGAAGATGAACAGGAATTATCTATAAAATACTTGTCTAATATTATTTCAATCAAGTTTGGGGTTACTCTAAAAATGTATTCCGATACAATTACTAATTACCTGCTAAAAGAATCAGTAACCTAATCCAAGTGTCACAATATTAAAGTAATGTAACTTGATTACTTTCCATTACTTTTGGATTACCTCATTATCCAAATATGGTGAAAATGTTCGCCTAATGTAATGTTTTGTGTTCATTGTAGGTTTATTAATTGTTTGACCAGCTGTTTCTTCCAATATTATGTGTGAATGTGAATTTCTCAGTACTAGTGGTAGTGGTGTTGACAGGTTAGCCAGCTAACTGCATTTCTGTGTAACGGTAGTGGTAGATCTGTATAGCTAATGTTAACTGCATTGGTTAGTGGTTGGTCTGTGTAGCTAATGTTAGCAGTTAGTCTGTGTAGCTAATGTTAGTAGTTAGTCTGTGTAGCTAATGGTAGCAGTTGGTCTGTGTAGCCAATGATAGCAGTTGATCTGTGTAGCTAATGATAGCAGTTGGTCTGTGTAGCCAGTGATAGCAGTTGGTCTGTGTAGCTGATGATAGCAGTTGGTCTGTGCAGCTAATGATAGCAGTTGGTCTGTGTAGCTAATGGTAGCAGTTGGTCTGTGTAGCCAATGATAGCAGTTGATCTGTGCAGCTAATGTTAGAAGTTATTGTGTGTAGCTAATATTAACAGTTGGTCTGTGTAGACCAATCACTAACTTTAGGTACATTAACATCAAACTTCTGGCTATTAAACCGTGTAACGGGCCCTCCTAGTGATTACATGTTTTATTAAATGTGGACGTAATTTCTCAGCATAGTCATAGTGTGCAGCTATTTCATTTTTTAAGGTGTCTAAGAGTTCTCTTCATGTTAATCAAAATACTCATTTTTTTAAACCAGAATTTTTAATTAGCTTTGATTTAGAGGGGCTACAGAGTTGACATGTTATGTTTGAGACACATCTGACTGTTATATTATTTCACAAATTTGTCTAAAAATAAAAAGTTTACCAGTGCTTGAGCAGTATTCCCACCTTTTTTTAACCAGGAGGTGATAAAGGGGTCCTTAGGGTATAGCTAACCCTTTTTGACTTTAAAACAAGGATGATTAAAATAGCACATTTTATACCCCTGTGATCAGTAGGTATTAGTTTTAGATTTTGAAGGCTTTTAACACATTTTTGAACTGTTTTAAGTTGTGAATCCATGTCTGGGCTAAGGCTGTTTTCTGGCACAGAGCAAGTTTAGAAATAAAAAAAAAAATAAAGCAAACCAAAACTTTTCATAAATTATATGTTTCATGTATACATAAATCCTGAAAAAATGAATACACTTAGACATGTGTATTGTGTAAGTCAAATGGATTGTTGCTCTTTATTGGAAGAAAATCAATAGACCAGATATCAAATAATGGATTTGATGAAATGGCCTCAAGTTGTCGCGTTAGAGAAGATCATTTTCATATTGAGAAATAGACTAAATGTGTTTGAGGAAATCAGGAAACCTTTTATTACATTCATTCAGTACAACAGTGTGGCTCACTGATGTGTTTTTTGATAGTTATTGCTTTTACTGTCATTAATATTTTGAAAAAAGACATCTAATCAGTATAATTCCCTTTCCTCATTGATAAACTTACCTCATTTTGAGTTTATGTTGCAGGCAGCAGCTCCTCTCAGCAGATGACTTAGGAGGACTGCTGGGAGGCTCAGGCAGCCAAAAGTCTGTAAAGACTTTCATAGCCCATTTTTGTCAAAACATATTATTATTATTATTATTATTATTATTATTATTATTATTATTATTATTATTATTTAGTTGTAGTGAATGTGTTGGGTTGTTTATGTTGTTTTATTTGTTGATATTTGAACTGGGCACAAAATATTTTGTATTTTGCAGCTTCAATCCAAGCAAAGGTTGAACTCTTAAAGATAGTTACTTATCCATAGTCAGTGTATTACCCACAGTGGATGCCCCCAGTCTGGAGAAGCAGCAGGAGTACCAGTGTAGGAAGACGGGCTTCCAGGCTTCCACCACTTTACCTCTTATGTCACTTTCACTCTTGCTCAGCCAGACTCCTTTGACAAAAACAGTCATTTCACTTCGCACAACTCTGGAGTTACTGGTCTGCTGTTGCCTCAATTAGGCAGTTTGTTTGTGTTGTTGCGTGGGTTCGGTGAATCTGAACTAACCTTTTAAATTACCAAAATTACAACATAAAAGAGAACAATAATACAAGCAAACTAACTGATCAATGCAACAGTAGACCAGCAGCTCACATATTCTGCAAGGTAACATGACTGATTTTGCCAAAGGAGTGTGGTTGGTTTGGAGAGAGTGATATTTGGCTTGTAACAGTGGTTTCCCATCAGATGAGGCTGTCAGATGGCAAGGTAAAGCTGTGAAAATATTCCAAATATAGTACACACTTGAACTGATTCTTTTAGATGGTTAAAATACATTTAGTTGCTGATTCTGTCCACAGCTGCACAGTGTCAACCACCATCTATTCATACAACCTCACCTCAAATCATCAGAACTATCATTTTAAAACTTTTTTGAGCTGACAGAAAAAAACATAACTTTTAAGGATAATGTTACTGCTCTCAGGTTCTAAAAATAAAACCTGCCTCAAAAAGTTTCCTTCCCAAAACACAACTTAAATCTTCCACAACAATTCAGTCAGAGAAGAGGCCTGCAGAGATGACAACACTTTACTCACAACTGTAGTCCTTAAATCAATAGACAGAGCAATGCAACATGAAGTAGACTTCCTGAGAATCATCGCCCACATCTTTGATTTGTTAAGTGTTAAAAATTGATCTGCTGGCTGTTTTCAGTTATAATTTTTGTGGGTTGCCATGTGGCTGTGATGAATAAAATAAAATAACATAACATATTGTGGCGAGCATGGAATGAGAGCCAGGAAGCAGCTTTCAGTGATGACAGGCGCTTAACTTTTTCCCCGCAAATGACAAGATATTCCGTCAATTGCTGTTTTCACTGCCAAGGCGGTAGGGGACGCTGTGACAGATCATCTGACAATAATTTGTCACTCAAAGGATTATGAAGTTATGTCGCATTAAAACATCAGTGCTCAGCTGCAGGTCCGCAGGACAGATGTAGTCCCCAGACCTCCAAAGCTGCCGGGAGTGTTTCGGTCGGGTGGCGGGGGACACACACAGCTAATGTTAGGCACACTGGTGATAGTGATATCACACATGTAATATGAAGTGATAAAAAATAAAATAGAATAAAACCGTGAAGTTGATAGTCTCTTTCACAAAAATGCTGTTTTCTCAGTTTTTTGTCTGAAAAAGTGGATTTTTTGAAGCAACCAACCAACATTCAAGTGCTTTTGAAAAAGAATGAATGAAGCTAAAACAAAATATTTTTTTGTGTCTGAAACTAGAAGATCCGTCCTTTCTTTTGATATATTCCATGTTAACATATTCATAGAACTGAATATTCCGTGGGTGCAGAAAAAAACAGTGAATTTTGTTTTTACAAAAACACCATCAGGGAAAGAGTTAAAGACATTAAACATAATGTACAAGCACTCAAAGATATGCAAAATAGAGCTGATCTCAAGAGAGGTAACAGCCACTTCACTGAAGGTTAAAACTAAAAAACCAGCACAGAAATGACAATTACCAACATAAACCACCATGTTTTGAAAAGACACAAACTGACTATGACAAATTTGAGAGCTGTTTTTACAATACATCACCTGTATCAGCCTGTAACAACACCAATCTGCAAAAAAATGTACAGACGAAATATGACGTAACCCACTTTCATCATGGGCACACCCATTTCCTCTACCACTTTAAGAAACCTCACGGCTCGTTTTATTCCAGTGTTCTTTGTGATGTGTTGTTTAATGACCCACAAGCATAAAAGTTGGTCTCACAATAAAGTTCTTTATACTTTTAGGGTTGCTCGTCCTCTTTGAACTATCCATTCACCTCGGAAAAAAAGGTGAAATTGTGCCAGAAATCACTTCTCTGCAGGTGCAACAAAGATAGCATGAGACTGAAGAAAAGGTCAGTCACACACTGTCTGCACATGCCCACACAGTCGAGGAAAATGTTCTAATTAGGCACAATAATTAAAATCACCTGTGTCGGTGGTGTGAGGAGACTTTAAAAATGGGTGCAACATCTTTTTATATATCTAAAGCTACCTGGCTACATTGATTTTAAAACAAACTTGGCCACAAAAATGGATTTATGCAGCTGCACAGCTTGTTGTGAGTTGACTTACAGACAAAGCAACTTTCAAGAAAGAATTGGCTCTAGTGGAGACTTCTCCATTTCCAAGTCAGCAGGCGGAGGGATATGTTGATTGCCTGTATTACATTGTAGCTATGCTGGAGCATGTGCAAGAACAGCAGCCACAACACACTGGATTACTTAGCTGGGGTGAAGTCCATACTGGACAGAGCCATGAGACCGAAGTCGGACCTACTGTGCGCTGTGGTGTCTGTGGAGACGTTAAAACACGCCATTCATTACCACTGCAGAGCCTATGCTGTGTCTGCTCTGCACCTGAGGATGTGGTCACCAGTATCAAGACTGTTCCACCTGGTCCTGCCCTACTGTGCTGTGATTGGCTTCTACTACTGAGCTGTGATTGGATAGTTCTTATATCCAAAAGCCCCGACGACATGTCCGTGTGATTGCCCGAGAGTCTTTCTCATGTTGTGAAAATGATCAAGTAGTTTTTGCTCCAAAACCTTCCCAGATAGTTTTTGTGCCTTAACCTACCAAAGTTCTTGTGCCTGTAAGTAGTTTTTGTTCTTGCTTAAACCCAACTACATATTTTTCTTGCCTAAACCTACCCACTCTGAAAAAAAGTTAAGTGATGTCAAGTTTCACATCAAACAAGACCAATTTCACTGATGAAAGTTCTGTTTTTGATCCATTCATCTACCATAATTGCGGAGTTAAACTTCTTCCAAGTGCCAACATGACTGAAAGTAATAAGTCTACTAAGTCTTTAATAAAGTTAAAAGTGACGTTTAGCTTCACAGATGACACAAAGACCAGTCCCCTGGGTAAAAGTCTTTCTCCTAAGTGCACATCTACACTCACACTCACAGCCAATCAGAGCACAGTTGTAGTAGCCAATCACAACACAGTGGGGCGGACTGTGGCAGAACAGTCTTGGGGAAAAAATATAACGCTGGTCGCCAG
>JAJHUR010123544.1:0-15473 GCA_027495735.1 Lutjanus campechanus | reverse complement strand
GGAGCGGGGCCGAGCAATCCTATTACTCCTCAATGACCCTGCCTTAATGCGCACACAAATACACACACGCGCGCACACACACACACACTTTTCCAGTGCCTGGAAGGCTCACGTAGTGTTCAGGAAGCCACCGCCACACTAAGAGACCACACTGTAGTCAAGAACCAGCTGGCAAGGTACTCACACAAACCAGAGTACATTTACACACTGGACTACAATTATGTTAATAATTTGTCAGAGAAACGTACTTGAACTGCTTCCTGATGTTAATCAAAGTGATTGCACTGATGTTAAATACTGTAACACTATTATCTTTAATATTAGTGTTATTTTTTAATATTAGTTGTAATTTGATTATGGGCCAAATCATGTCCCACTGAAAACAAAGACAAACAAACAAACAAAAACTTTTATTAAGCCAATTTTTGAGGGTGAAAAAATATATTTTTTAAAGTATTTATATTTATCTAATATATTTATTAAATGTTTTGGTTTGTTTCAATATCTTTTCCTTTTCATTTCTAAACCTGCAGTCTTGTCCCAGATGAGAATTCATAGTTTCAAACAATTTAGAAATTTAATTAAAAAAAAAAGTTTCTAAAAGCCTTCCAAATCTAAAACTAACCATGCATTCCGACAACGCAGGTATACAAATGTGCTATATAATCATCTTTGACTCAAAGTCAGTTTTTTAAATGAAAATGTTGGCCCTTTAAAGTTGTGTCCCAGATTTCTGTCATATTTTTTTATAGAACTGTAATTTAATCAGACATTTAAAAAAGAGGTTTAGCTATACCCTGAGGACGCCCTGTCTCACTTCCTGGTTTAAAAAAAGGCAAGCACTGGTAAGCTTTTTATTTTTAACAAATCCATTGAGTAATACTGCCATCAGATGTGTCTTAACCACAACATGTCAACTCCACAGCCCTTTTTAATCAAAGTTAAATAAGAATTATGGTTTAAAAATGTGTTGTTTTTTTTGTATAAAGAGAACTCTCAGCAACTTTAAAAAATAAAATGGCTTCTCACTAAGACTATGCAGTGAAATGAGACAGTTTATCATTTTGTCGACATTTTGATGGACTCTAGTTTTGATTGGGGGAGAATATAACGTGATGAGACACAGCACAGACTCACAAGAAACGTGCGGCACTGTGCAGCACTAACAGTCATGCAGGTCAGCTGTAACCTGCACTGTCTCCTGAATCAGCCAGGGGGCAGCACATAGAGATGTTACAGGCAATATTTATATTTTACAATATTCATTTTATAAGTTAGATAGATGTTTTATCAAAAATTTGGACTATCCTCCAGCCTTGATAATGTGTCACAAACATACTTTTTGGTTTGTTGGGATCAGGTCACTCTACTCCCCCTGTGTCTCCTGTCCGTCTTTGTCTTTGTCTTTGTCTTGTTGGGGTGGTGTTCCCTGTATGGTCTCCAGTCTCATCCCCGGCTCTGCTCCGTCCTCACCTGGCAGGAATCATTTCATCACCGCTCCCAGTAGGCTCACCTGCACCCCATCAGTCCTCCACTTTTTCAGCCCTGGTTTTCACACTCCCAGTGCCGGTTCATTCAGGCTGCTGTGTGACCACGCTCATCTCCCTGCCTGCTTGTGACCATCCTGTTATCCCTCAGCCAGCTCTGGTAATCCAACAATTCTTCACTGACCTCTGCTTTAGTCTGTTGACTCCTGCTACCTCTGTTAATATTCACCAATCCTGAGTTGTGTAATGGTGAAAAATTGCAGATGTATTTCTTCATGTATTTTAAATCAGAGACCATTTTAAGTAGCTTCCATCCAGCCATTGTCCATAACCACTTATCCTCATGGGTCACGGCGGGGCTGGAGCCTATCCCAGCTAACACTGGGCGAGAAGCAGGGTACACCATGGACAAGCCGCCGCAGGGATGCAGGGCTGACACATAGAGACTAACAACCACTCACGATCACATTCACACCTACAGGCAATTTAGAGTTATCAATTAACCTATTATGCTGCATGTCTTTGGACCGTGGGAGGAAGCCGGAGTACTTGGAGAGAACCCACGCAGACACGAGAACATGCAAACTCTGCACAGAAAGGGCCTCCCCAGCCCCCAAGCCACCTCAGGGATTTGAACTCAGGACCTTCTTGCTGTGAGGTGACAGTACTAACCACTGCGTCACCGTGCCGTCCAAGTAAGTAAGCAGCCTGATGATGTAAATATTGCACCTCCTCATGAGAAATGAATCCAGATTTCATAATCAGTTAAAAATTCTAGTTTGAGTGTTAAAAATGCTAGTTTCTGATACAATAAAGTGTAACCTGAATCATGTAAGAAAAAAAAAACGGGAGAAGGCAGGAGAGGCAGCTCAGAAAGAGCAAACATATATTAGAGTCAATTTATATGGAAATATATTATGTTATCAAGGCTCATCTGCAAAGTATAGTGGTGTTTTTACTTTACAAATTATAGGCATGGCAGATGTGATTGAAAAATAAAGTAACTGCTAATCTCCACAATTACTCCAAATCCCTTTATATGTCCAAGCACAGCAGCATCAGTCTTGTGCAAATAGGACTTAAGTATCTCTTCACCAGCCCCTGTAAATGCACATATTAAATCGACTCCTCTCAGATATTACATATTGTATGTCGTTAAATCACAGATTCACTTAGGGACAGTGTGTGATGTACATCTACTATCAGTAACAGAAGGTCTTTTGAATCAGCTACTTTTCATGGGATAATATGCAGTTTAGCACTGACCTGTGAGCCTTTTGATCAGTTTTCTGCGGCCGCTCTGTGGTTTAATGTGGATTACATATAGCTGTTCATATCCAGCTAAGACTTTAAAGGGATATTCCACTTTGTTAGAATAACCCACTCAGTATGTACTCACCACTATGCCGATGTGATGGTGGGTGAAGGTCTTCAGTTCACAAAACAATCCTGGAGTTTTAGGAGAAACAGGGTAGCAGCCTCATCCAGTACAATGGCAGTGAACGGTGACCACGGATAAAACGTTTTAAAAATAGCACACAAAACAAACACGAACCGTCTGCATCCTGCTTGTGTGGTGTAATCCAAGTGTCCGCGAGCCGCAACATTAAAAATGAACCGCAAAAAACGCCATTTACACCATGTTTTTAGCAAAAATGTCAACTGTAGCATGTAGCCGGTAGGATGTAAACATGGCGTCGATCTCGCAAGACTTCTGCACGTGCGTCCATTAAGATATATATGAAGTCTTGCGAGATCGACGCCATGTTTACATCCTACCGGCTACATGCTATAGTTGACATTTTTGCTAAAAACATGGTGTAAATGGCGTCTTTTGCAGTTAATTTTTAATGTCGCGGCTCACTTGGATTACACCACACAAGCAGGATGGAGACGGTTTGTGTTTGTTTTGTGTGCTTTTTTAAACGTTTTATCCGTGGCCACTGTTCACTGCCATTGTACTGGATGAGGCTGCTACCCTGTTTCTCCTAAAACTCCAGGATTGTTTTGTGAACTGAAGACCTTCACCCATCATCACATCGACATAGTGGTGAGTACATACTGAATGGCTTATTTTCACAAAGTGGAATATCGCTTTAAAGTAATCTCCTCCTCTCTGGGACCCTATTTACTGTCACTTTCTGCTTTATTATTTAAAAAAAGGAGGGAAAAAATATACCCATGATTCAGCAGTTGGAGGTCTAAAATGGTAAACTAGAGCACTGTCACAGACTCATGAGGACCACCTCCACCACCCCCAGACATTTAGCAGGCACTCGCACAAAGTAGGTTAAACTAAAATATAAGCACAAAGTCTCACAGCCACGCATATACACATCATACAAAAGTGCAGACACTCAAATGTATACACGTTCAGATTGTTTGGGGATCTCCTGTTTGCTCGTCGGTGTAGCCTGTTGCCAGGGTAACGCTCAGTCTGTCTCATTTAGAGGAGGTCTTGATGACCTCAGCGCTGCTGATTGAGCTGTGATCAACATGTTCGCTCTGTCACCTGGACTCTCTGCAGGTTTTACCAGACAGAGACGCAGGGAGATAATAACTTCACTGCTCTTCTAACCAAAACACAGACAACAGCATACATGTGTGTTTAGAGTATTTATAGGGTGAGCACTGAGAGAAATGTGTGGAAGCAAATAATGGCTATTGCATTTTTTTTTAAATCTTATATGCCTCTGAACACTTGTGAAATGTGATCACTTTTGAACCCTTACGATCTGTGTGCGTTTGTCACGCAGCAGAGACATGTCATTAACCACCCAGTCAAATTTGGATGATTAAAAAAATTTGCTAAGTGTGTAAAATTAGGTTTCAAAATCATGAAAAAAAATGAGCGCTTTTCTCTGAAACTGAGGGTGTGTCTGCTCCGTTGCATCAAACACCACTGTGACCTGAACCATGGACGCTCTGTTTAGCACTTTTATTGGACAGTCCACACATGTTTGAACCACCAGAGCCAGAGGACAGTTACAGGATGGTATGTTTTTTTTGTTTGTTTGTTTGTTTGTTTTCTCTGTCGGGTTGTTGGAACTGAAGTGAGCTGAAGTGAACTGCTGGGCTGATTTGGACTGAGAGAGACGCTGAAGTTTGTGACTGGTTGTTAGTGATGGTGGAGGGGTGATGTGTCTTTGTGAGTCGGTTTGTGGGGCTTACATAGTGTTGCATGTTTTCAGCAACAATATTCATACATGCATATTGTGTTTAGAAGAAAAACTTTTATTTCCTTTACAAAGACTTTAATGTTTAAATTCAAATATGACTGAAAATATAGCACTGACATATTTTGCTTTAAAAGCCATTCATCTAAATGCATGTGGTCTGAATTTTAAGTGGTCAGTGTCGAGTTGTGAAATTTAACAATAATTTCACCTTTTTTTCTTATAGCCAACGGTGTGCCCGCTTTGAGTGACAGGTGGGTATCGACACAGATGGCTAGCCGCTAGGTAGCTGCCTCATTTGGCCCAACTCAGCTGCACCCACGCTCCACCTCATTTTTTGGATTAGCTGAGTCAGGCACTGACAAGATGGAGATGGCCAGAGCCACCACAGTGACCGCTTCACCATGGCTCTTCAGAAACCTACGAGTACATGGGTTCATAATTTTGTCCATATTTTACATACGGTCTATGTTTGCACCACTGCAGCTTCCCAGTGGTTTCTATAACACATATTTGTACTGGGCGGCTCCTAGTTTTATTGCAAATGTAGGTGAGTTGTCAAAGTAAAAATTCAGCTGTAGTGTACAGTTGTCATGAATGTGGCAATTAGTTCCAGAGGCCACACCGTTTTTTGTAGCAGGCTATAAACATGATTATTCCTGCTGTCAGGTTGTGATTTTAATATGGGACTCTATGGGAATCGACTCGCTTTGGAGCCAGTCTCACGTGGCTATTTGACAAACTACAATTTTGGCACATATTTTTCAGCCCCAGAGGTTGCCACTTGGGTGCAACATGCACGCCTTGCTCAAGGACACACCAACAGCAGCTGCTAAGGGAGGATAGAGTTGAGGGAGGGTGATTCTGCCTCAGATGCCTGTACAAAAAGAGTTTTAGGATAAATAGTCCACCTATAAAGTTCACACACCTACTTTGCGAAGACAAACTGCGTGATCAAACTTTTTAAAAAAGCATCTGGTGTAGGGTGGGGTGGGGTGGAGGGAGGGGTGGTAGGGAGTTGCATCCTTCAAACTAAAGCTGACAAAAGTGCAGAGGCCTCCACCCCCAAGACATTTATGCTGATCTGATTGGCAAGATTGAGGAAATGTCAGCCAGCCTCTCAAAGGGCAGCAATGAGTTCTCTTCCCTGCATCTTCATTATATTCTCAACCATCTCTAACTTTGTCTCCCTTTAATAGCAGGAGTGGATAATAGCTATGTAGAGTTAAGGTTCTTGAAAACTATTGCGAAACAGAATTATCATATACTGGATTACTGCACATTTAGAAACAAGCATTATACATCTTTCCCAGAGCGTCGTGTAAGGTAAATCATCAGAGTAGTGCTGGAATCCCAAACAGACACATTGCCTGCAACATTATTGTTTTCCCATGGCACATTGCGCCTGGCATGCATTCATCTCTTGTAACATACTTCATATTTTCCTGGCACCTCTTCAGCCATGCACATTAGTTAAAATATGGCCAGCTTTTTGGCACAAGGTGCATTGCTCATTACCGTCACAGCTGAGCCAGAAAACCCCAGGTGGACTGAACCATGTATTTTGCCTCTTGTCCTTTGCCTATGTGAAAAACTGAATTCATATAATAAAACCCTTTCTCAGTTCAACACTCTTGAAACGTTTTGCTGTCACCATCTTACTTGGTCTGGTATGTCTGTGGCTAATGTTAGCTATTGTTAGCATACTTTGGCTGGTTTTATGACCCTTCTCTACTTGTGCTACTCTCACACTTAGCTAATTCAGACCACCTAATCGAGTGCTGCAGGAGATCTGGAAATTAGCTAGCATATTAGCGCTTCCGGTTCCTTCGTCTCAAAGCTGATGGTCAATTTTTGAGTGGGTTTTTGGTTTGGTGCCTTAAATAAATTCTATGATTAAGATGACGCTTAAGAGATTTTCACATTTTGTTCTACAACATACATCAGTAAATACTGCACCCATGAATTTTGAAACTTTTTCATTTGGCCAAATGTTGCTAACAAGTGGCTTCTCAGACATTAAATATCATAATTCGGAACACTAGTTTCTTAGAGATGGTGACATGAGGTGATACGTGTTATTCATTTGTGAATATTACCCCACTTAACAAACGTTTGCTTTTGCCACAGAGCTTATTTTCTGTACGAATCCAAACTCCAGTGGAAAAATCCAAAAAGCTTTTTGTGGAGGGAACCAGAGCGATGCTAATTTCGGGGTTGGCCCGACAAAAATGCGTCATCCCCGCAGCGCTCTGTGATGTCTAACTGACTGAAAAGAACCTTAAATGTAGGGAAATTCAGTGTGTCATTATGCTGTAGCAGCCACTTGGGACCACATTGACTGCTGTTCATTAAAATTATCACAGCTCACTTGAAGCATAACAAAGAAATATTTGCAAAAAGTCAAGGCTAGTTTGCTGTCTTTTTATTCATTACAAGAATATTTTTCTAACTTGTTAATGGACCCTTTTCACAGCAGACATTTTGACTTGTCAAAGCAGGAAAAGCACATGTAGAATTATTAACATTAACCATGGCTGAATGGCATTGAGGTGAGCCAGTTCCAGGGCTCTGGTATTGTGCACGCTCACTTACTGACATGTCTCACTGGGAATGGAGCCATTGTTAATGTTATGAGTGATAAGTTATTTTCCTGCTTTGACATGTCTACATGCCTGCTGTGAAAAATGTTCTCTACTTGCACAGTGTAGTGTGACGTGATTTAGGAGTTGCATGTCTGTTTACTTCCTGTCAAGGCTCGAATAAAGTTACCTTCACCTTCAAACTCAGTGATTTTTCATCCCCAAGTTAGTTACTACACTATTCACAGTTAGGGTAATGCATATTGTCAATAGAGTTTATCATTCTTTTTATTTTTGAGCATTTTGATTATCAACTGAGTGTCTTAGATAACCATTAGTGACATTATATACAGCCATTTTATAGATGTAATAGCCAGAAAGAAAATCAAACTCATCAAAAACGTCTTGGCTCATCTTTCCATTGTTCCCACAATCACCATCGTCGGTTTGATCTTGATAAACCCATAATTCGTTGCGTTAAATGAGGGAGGATGGCCATCAGAGAAGCAGCGGAAAGAAACAGTGTGTACAGCCAAAATGGTTTCACATCTGCTCTTGTGAATTACGGGTGTATTTCAACCAAACCAGAGTTGGCGATTATTGGAACAGTGGAAAGATGAGCCATGATGTCTTTGGTGACTTTTATTTTCTTTCTGCCGAGTTTGAATTAACAATATTTATTCATTCATAAGATGCTAACAGCCATGAAATGACTAACACTGGAACTATACTGAGTAAGTAATGTTGCTAACGGTTATTTAAGACACAGATGATTATCAAGATGCTCAGTTTATAGGATAACATAATTTTACTTTATAGAAGCAAAGTCACGCCCCTGTGGTGGATCATAAAGGGACCTAACTTTGGAAAAAATATGAACCATATTCAATTGCAAGAAACTTGCTGTTGGAAAACTGTTAAAGTATAAGACTGAAGATACTTTATTAGAAAGACTACACACCTAGAGGTTGCATGAGTGTCATGTCTTTCTCGCTCGAGAAGCGAGTCTGACTCACCGGATGCACGCTGCTGGTACAAGCCAGTCACTGGTCGCTTGTTTCAAGCTGCATTGCGGCAACATTTTCAAAGTTCCTGGGAAACGAGAACAAACTCCAAGCTGTAACCTACACACTGAAAACAGCAAATTAGCGCCTGGGATGCTAATGGTACAAAGATAAACAGCTGTTACCTTTTGTTTTGCAGCAATGTAGACCCTTTAATGCCGGGGCTCGCCTGCCGAAATGCAAATGTTGCCCCTCAACACTATTTTGCAGCAACACCATCGCTGCATCCTTTGCTTAGTCCCACCCAAGACATTTGGGAACAGTTTAAAGACATACAAACAAGGCAGGCTGTTTTTTCCCCCTATAGAAGAATGTGTATGTGTGGAGCCAGACCTTTCTCCACAGCACTGGCTGTGTGAGACTATCCAAAAGTTGGCTGCTGAAGCGATGATGCCAGGTTTTTTGTTTTTTTTTTCGTACCAGGATGTAGTCGCACAATAATCCTGAATGGAGTCGGTGGATAAAACACATCACGTAAGACAATGTTATAAGGGAGAGCGATGCTGGTGTTGATGATGTGTATTGAGCGAAACAAGAGAGTGGTTTCACAGAAAACTAAACGACGACAAACCTGCCACAAATTGTGACTTTCTTGTCTTATAAAATTCTGTTTTAAATTGACAACATACGTGTAATTCGTGGAAAAGTTCAAACAGGATCACAAAACATTTTATCTCTTGCCAGAGACTACCATTCATTTTTTTTTTTTAAGTTAGGTTCCATGAAGAAGGGGCGTGACTTTGCCTCTTTATAGCCTTGGCAGGATGTAAACAGATGTGCAGCCTGTAAAACAAACGCGTCACACTACGTTGTGCACGTAGAAAATTCTTGAGCAAGATATATTTTGCTACAGAATCAAAAACTCATTTGAACTTTTAATAAAATATTGTAGGATGCAGAAAGAGTGCAAAAACTATTACTTCTACAGTGCACTATAAAGACTAATATTGAATACATAATTCACCAGGACAGCTCAATTAATTGACTGCTAAAAATATAAAATGATGAAGAGGTCAGGGTTTGTATCATACAGTAGATGTAAAGAACACCATGGACATTATTATGACTAACATATGCTCAAATGATGCCAGATGCCACCCATATGTTTTCAATGCAAAAGCTATAGCGTCTTTATGGAAATTACTTCCTCTGACTGCCAAGATAAACTGGCTCCACACGCTAACAAATGTACAAATGTTTAGCCTCCCCAAACCTGTGTCCCCTCAGTAATTAGTGTGATATCTTTTTACATTCACCACCGAATACAACAGTGCAGCCAGGACTCACAGCTCCCAGTACCAGAGCAGGACTTAGAAGTTGGCTCATTTTGCCATTAAATGGAGCTAACAAGGTCCGCTGGGATCGAGCCGGCACAGCAATTGATGTCAGTTTAGAATAGTTAAGGAGGGCTGATAATGCTCGCAGGAATGTCCCAGTGGCACAGTGCTCTTGTTTTTCCATGCTGGAGCTGATAGGAGCAGAACTGGACTCCACAGACCCATGAGCTTTCTCTTCAACTCTTTAAAGAAAATGGCTTTTAATGGACTTGTGTCCTAAAATCGTTACCACTTCATCCGCTAATAGATTCTCTTTGAAGCCAGCTTCTTACTCTACAAGGAGACATTCCATTGGTGCTAGTTATTGTCTTGGTAATCAGTATGCATGCTGAGCGTTTGATTTAACCAACTGTTTAACCAGTAGTGATTAGCCTGTAGTTTTGACTGAAGTCACTGTGGTATATTATAGGAAAACAAAGGGATGCGAGCACTCAAAGTCTGCCTTTCCCCCTTTTTTTTTTTTACTCTTGCTGTTTTTTTGAGCTTGTTGTATAGTAAGAAATTTGCATGTGATTACGCTTACCTCAGAGTTTTGATGTTGGAGTGTTCCTTGAAGCCACAATCCTCCAGGCACATGCAGACATGAACTTGCATTTGTCAGATACTTCCCCGAGCTCATTGCTAGGGAAATGGGTCAGTAGCAGAGTTTAATTGAGTTCAGTGCATGGAAGGTGGTGCTGCCTGGCAGGAGGTGGTGGGGGATGTAGAATAAAATATCTTTTTAAAAAAGGCCCTTTGAAACTTCTTGGCACCCTCTTCCACAGTTCAATATTCAAATGATTGAGTTAACATACAGCATGTTCTGGGCCGGACAGAGCCGTCTAGGGCACCGGTTCGCAACCTTTTTGACCCCCTTCATTGACACCACCTAACATGTTCCAAATGTGTTCATTCAAATTGATTTTGAGTGGATGTTACTTCGTTCAGTTTGGTCAAGTTTGAATTTGTACAACTACCACTTAAGATGGCAGAAGTTGGACATTTCAAATATTTATCCATTATTTTTAAGCTATATATTTCAACCATTTATGCATTACTTTTAGTTGTCCTTTTCAGCAATCTATAAATTATCTATATTTCAGCCATTTAATTATATATTTCAACAATGTAACCATTGCTTATATTTCAGCCACTGATCCAATACTTTTAGAAATTTATTTTAACAACTTATCAATTAATTTATGCTATCATTTTCCATTACTTTTACCTATATTTCAGGCATTTATCCATTATTTTCTTTAGATAACTGTTCATCAATTAGATATACTATTTATTCATTACTTTTACACAACCTTATTTGACATTGCAATCAGCCAAAAGCCAAAACCTATTTGACTGATTTTTGAAAGCTTTCTATCTAAGATGACACCAAATTTCAAGACATTTCATTTCCTTCATTCATCTTAAAAATAAGAATTTTCCTCTGTTTTAAATTGTAGTTCATCAAAGGAATCTTCGACTTCTGGAGTTCCTCAGAGTTCACCATTTGGGCCATCGTGTTTTCTATATATGCGGCATTATAAGTATGTCACAGCACCGATTTTCATTATGTGGAATACACTCAGTTATACTCGCCCCTTCTCTTAATATAAGGCAAATATTTGTAAATAATTACATTTAAATTCGAAATTATGTAGACATCGAATGTCGCACAATGTTTGGAAGCTGAACACAAATAAATCAGAGGTCATACTTAATGGCCTGTTCACCTCCAGAGAGCTAATCACAACATATTTCAGGTAACGGTCTTCAAATGGGGATTTGTGATGCATGGACCCAGGTCATCTCAAAAACAAAACGAAAAACATCACCCTTACATTTACCTAACTTTTAACTATTTAAACTCACTCATTACTTTTAGCTATTTTAAATCTATTTAAACCATTATTTTTTTGCTAGCTGTTTAAGCATCTGTTCAGCTTACTACTTTTAAACACTCATGATTGCAACCAGTGTTCAGGTGTTACAGCTGACTCATTATGTGAATATATTTTTAAAAGCACAAACTGCAATTTCTATTTTGTCAAATTAGTTGAGCTGCTCTACAATCTTAAGTACCCCATGGCAACTGCAGAAGTACCCCCCTGTGGTACAAGTAGTAGAGAAGGAGATTTTTGATTAAAGTTTTATAGCTTGGAATGTAAGCGCTCTGCCTCCCCTCACCAATGATCCCCGCTCCTAAGTAAGGCACATGACGGCCCGTTTCTCCAGTAAGGCTGCTCTTTGGGTGGGTTGTACTGTATCGGGCATCTAGGAGCGTGACTGTGTTGAAGTGTATGAGCGTGAAGCAGGCCAATGCTGACATGGAGTTCAGCTGACTCTCCCTGAATAATTACAGTCCGTCCTAAAAAAGAATCTGAGAGCGCGGCTGCTGCAGAGGCTTATCTGTGTCTCTCTGTTTCGCCTCTTCTCCTAAGTGCACCATCTGTTTTTGCATTGAATCTGGCTGAACTGTGACACCGAGTCTGAATAAACTTGCTTGTGCTCCCGCTCAGCAGGTCACACTGCTGCTTGCAGACGCCTTTTTTCAGCTTCAGTATGTTACACTGTCGCAACTCAAAGGATTGTAAACCCGCACAGAGCGCTATTGTCTTTTAAAAATATTAATATTCATTGCTGCTTGTTATTGCCACTGAGACCCATTAAACTTCAGTTACATATCATCTGAATCCCCATGGGGGCCTGAGCGGGTGTTTTTTAACAAAACGAATCACTTCCTAATTAGATTACATTGAGAAAAATCTTTGTTTTGTCACCGGGTGAAGTTAATTGCTGGATTGTAAAGGAAATGGCAACAGATTACTGCAGAGACCTTCTGTTCCCTTGCAGACTGCAGGGAAGTTGGATGGCGTCCACGTGAACCTGCTGACTGGAACGAACATACAGAGGAGAAGCTGCTCTCCTCTTTCAGCCCGGGAGGAGGAGGTGTTAGATCCTGCTAGCTTTGTTTGGTTTCACAGGAACAAGTAATGTTGTTAGGAAACAAGGAGCATTTAAAGGAGCATTGTGCAGTACAATGTGCAAAGGAATAGCAGAGAAAAGATATATTTTTATTCAGGCTTTATTCCAGTTTGTTTCCTTCATTTTGGTTTTTCTTATTGTTACAGACTTAATGTGAGAGCGCAGAGATCCTAAACCTAATTGATTTTAAAATTGATAAATAAACAATAGTAATAACAATGATTTAGATATTGGTTTATCGTTGCGTTTCAGTTCATTTCAATTCATGATAACATTGACTTCACTACTGTGATACTGTGCTATGACATTATAGAAATCTGTGAAATTATAATGTTATTATTTCTATGTAGCTGAAGGTGTTTGCTTGGTGTATAGACTGAACTGAAATATCAGTGTATCAGTTTTAATTCTTGTGAATTGTAAGAGGTTCAGTATATTTCCTTTCTATTACAAACTAAGAAGTCAATTCATTATTTTGATTAATGCCAAATTGAAAAATTATTCAAGCACAGCACCACAGATGAGATATTCACTGATTTTAAAAGGCTTTCTATCTGGGATGACGAAGCTCCAGTGTGGTAAAAGTGACGAGTGTATGGCAGGCACAGCGCCAGGATTTCAATTTTGGGTGGGCCACAGTAACTTTGGGTCAGCCTTTTAATTACAAAAGTTAACAGTTTCCAACTCATAGTCTCACTTTAACGAAAATGACTGGTATCATGCTGTTAAGGGTGACTAGCACTTCCAGTTGATTATGACACTTTTAAAATCTTTTTAAAAAACTGTTTCAGTGCCGAGATAGCTTATTATTTCACTGCCGCAGTTTGTGTTTATTTCAAGTGGCACAGGATATCCCGTTATCGATATTTTCCGCTATGGATCAAGTAGATCAATACATCATTTCATTAAGAAAACTGATATTTTAATTCCTTTTAATGCATTTTCGTTTGATCTGGTTGGATTACTCTTTAAATTGATTACAGAGAGAAAGGAGCGATCAGAATGGTGGGTGAGCAACAATGACTTAACAGAAGAGAGCGAGGTGCTCTGTGCTGTCTCTGCTGTGAAGGTGATCTGAAGACAATCAAGTCAGGCAGGAATATTTAGCTCTACTTCCTGTGTCTACATTTTCTAGAAGTTCTTGTTTCAATGAGAAATGCATTTGCAAGTATAAAATAAGACAATGATATACTTTCCGCAGTAAACCGGTCATTATTTTCTGCCAAACAACTGCCATAGTGTGAAGTGCGTGTGCGAGTGTAACACATCTGGGGCAACGAATAATATCCCCTTGTGATTGGTCCAGACCGCACATGTGATAATAGCTTAATAAATGTTGTCTTTTTTCAAAGGGAAACTTTTTTTGTCGTAAGGGTGTATTAAAATTCTGATTTTAATAATTAAAAATAAAAGTTAAGAAAATGCTCTCCCAGTCATTTAAGGCCAGTTGTACAAGTGGATGTGCCCAGGCACGTTAGACCCACCCATAACACCGCACCTGGTGTATGGCATCGCTATTATACGTGGTGCACCTTTTATATTTTAAATAGGTTATATTGTTTATTTATCCACCATCAAAATAGAATTTTTGTTGGTGTCTGACTTCTGGAGTTCCTCAGGGTTAATCACTTGAGCCACTGCTATTTTCTGTAATCTGTCACATTATAAGCATGGCACAACACTGATTTTCATTGTTATGCGTAGTATTTCCCTTCCTCTCAGTATAAGGCAGATTGATATAAATGGTCATAATAAATGCCCTGGTCGCCTCTGGAGAGTTATTTACAATATACCTCATAACAGCTTTCAAGTGTGGATTTGTGTGGCATCGACCAAGGTGTTCTTAAAGACAGAAACTACCAAAGAAACATACAAAATCTTACAACGCATGTCACTGCAGCTATAGAGACAATGCTTGCTGTCCTGTGAAAACTACCTATTTCCAAAATGTCAATTTATCAAGAGCTGAAAAACAGCCATGTTTTCAGGCTTGAGGTAATGCATTTTTCAGATGATCAAGTGGCTTTGTAAATGATTTGTTTGTTTTAAGAATAAAGAATAAAGGAGCCCTGTCTCCTTCAGTTTTAGCAAAAAATATAGGAGATTGATATTTTCCACAGGACAGAGGTAATATCTAAAAGATTAATAATAGAATTTAAAAACCAAATAACCAAACCAAAATATGCAGTCTTGGGCAGTAATGGATTACATGTAACGGGATTAATTAATCTGGATACAAAAAAGGTAACTGTATTCCATTCAGTTACTGAATTTAAAAAAGACCTAATCAGATACATAGATACATTTTGTAAAAATGGGGATTAGTAGGATTATAATTTTAAAATAAAGAATGATGTACTACCATGCACAGTACACACACAGTTGCCAATTCATTATCATGGCCTCTAGTGAAAAAATGCTTTCAGTCAGGGGAAATTTTGCCATTTTCTGTCTTTAAATTAATCAATCAATCACGAAATTGCACACAACAAAGGAAACAACAACTGAACAAACTAATAAACCCAACAACAAACATAAAACTCTTATAGCTTTGATAATCAAATTATCTGAATATCTTTGAGCTGTTTACAAAACAAGACCTATGATGACCTCATAATCCTCCCAACCCTGATAATAGGTCACAGATCTTGTACGAAAATGTCTTTGTCATGTGTCATTTTCCCCGCTGTAACACACTGTACACCTGTCTGGGCTAACATGAGCTGTAGGCCAGCGCCAGGTGTCACATTACATGATGGAACATATATGATGTCACACCAATTTGACCATTCTTACACAGGCTACTGATGTGTTTTAGAAAAGATTTTACACACAAAGCACGCTCTGTCCTGGCTCCTGTGTATGT
>JAJHUR010123541.1:25325-50626 GCA_027495735.1 Lutjanus campechanus | reverse complement strand
TCACATTACTGCGGGATCACCCTGCTCGCCGGGGCTCGTTTGCTCTCTTTTGCCTCAGAGGAAGCATTTTGTTAGCTGACTTGGGAAGCAGTAAATCCTCGCAGAGGCAGTGCACAGTCATCCGTGACGGGCCGATAAGCAAACACAGCGTTCTTCTTCTTCTTCTTCATTTGTTTTCTTTCATTTCTGCTCATTGTGCAGATTATTTAAAAGAGGTTAATCAGTTCGACCAAGTTTTCTGTGCAGGTTTTATGATTTTACTCATCAAAACAACAGCTCAGAATGTTTTTAGACTTTTAGACTGATAGAAGAAGATTTTTCTGTTGCAGATGGAAAAGTCCAAGAATTATTTTGCAGTAGAGAAGAAGTGGTTCAGAAGAATTTAAACTCATATACTCTCATGTATTTAAACACATTTATCCTCCATCTTCAGCTTTAGTGACGTTTTTACACCATTTTAACCACAATACACATATTTTTGACATAATTTTACATACTTATGATTCTGAGAGAGACTCAGAATGATATTGTTTCACAAATAGTGCTAATGTGCATCATTTTTAATGTGTTTTTTCTTTTCATATACATGTATATATACACGCATATACTGTACATGTATATATACGTGTATATATACCATCAGCCTTCCAGGGACTGCAGGAGAAAAATTATACATTCATGTAACTTAATCATATTAAATAAACACAAACACAAACACTTAGACTCGAGGATAAAATGACGACGTGATGATCATTTTATATCCAAAAGGTCAAAGGTCAGCTTCACTGTGACATCATCATCAGCTCTCTGTCAAAATAATCTCTGAGTGAAGAAAACATGTTTATGATTCTCTGGAATCACATTTATAAAGTCAAATCTTAAAAAAATACTTTATTTATTTTTATTATTCAGTTAAATTATTATTGATCATTTATGTAACAGGAGTTAATTTAATCGTTTTAATCATTTTAAATATTTTAAGTACATTAAGCATGTATGAAAATCAATAAACATGAAAAAAAAGAAAACACAGAGGAGAGCATTAAAACATTCTGACATCTTCTGAAACTTGGTGCTAAATTTATTGAAACGCTCGAGTGAAATGATTATTTGTTCATTCATTGATATATTATATTTATTATTTGAATCTTTACTCTTCATATATGTTGATTTTTTTACTTGCCGACCTGCTGTGCATTAATTGATAACTGTCTCTGTGTTGCTCTAATTTTCACTAAGAATTTAAAAATCTGATTTAATAAAATCTAAACACTGATCTCTAACACGAGTGTCACAGCAGGAAACATTTCTGCAGTGACACATTATTCCATCATGACAGCAGCTCTGGTGGTTTTGGGGTTTTTTGCAGGCTGAGGGGCAGAAGAAGGTCGACTCCTCTCTTAACACAAAGTGTAGGGATTTCTTTTATTATTTTTATAATTTTTTTGGGTCGTACCATCAGTGAAAAGAGCCACGGGGGGAGAAGGGAGGAAAATTCAGCGGTACATGTCATCCTGCTGAGCATCCCTGCACACACACAGGCAGCAGTATGAGCTAATATCAGACACTGGCTTAATTGCAATAAGCTGTCACGCACTGACGAGTAAACTGCTGCGTTTTCTCGTTTAGCGTGCACCGCTGACCGACCCCCCCACCCCCCTCTGGATGCTAAATGGTGCAGACGAGCAGGACCCTCAGCAAAAATAGACTCTAGAATCCCCTCAAAGAAAAGAGGAGCTTTCTAAAAATAGCTCTCTCTCTCTCTCTCTCTCTCTCACACACACACACACGGTTGCCTCATGCTGCATGTAGGGATTCCCTGAAGGTTTTCACATTTACATCTTTATTGTCAAATGAAACCTACAAACAAACTCAGAGTATTAAAGGAACAAAAAATGATGCATTTGCCTCCATATGTTTAAATACAGTAACAATAATAATAACAATGATAACAATAATAGTATTTTTAATAATAACTATTTGTTTAACACGTTTCATGCAGAGATGCAGCCTAAAGCAAACTGGATTCAGCAGCCACGTCTTCAGGAGGATCACTGCCAGGGGTCATTAAACGCCTCACTGCCTTCTGACATCATGCACCAGGTTTAAAAAGTGTCACTTCCTCTAAATTCTGACAAATGATGACAACATGTTTTTTGATGCATTTTTAAGGAGGAAAACTCAGACTGGACTCTCTGTGAGCTGCAGGCGCTTCAATAATCAAACTAATCAAAGAAGTTAAAGGTTGAATGAGAAGGTTCCTAAAACACAGACTCAACACGCTGCAGTATCTAACAGTAAGTGAACGCACCATCAATCAAATGCACTTCTGTACTGTACATCCAACACTAAGTAACGTGTTGGAGTTCAAATGTACGTCGGTATATGAGAGAAATGGAAGGCATCACAATTCAAATTCACGTCAGTACGTCCAGCAGTAAGTGAATGCAGCACCAATCAAACACACCTCAGTGCATCCAACAGTAAGTGAACGCATCGGCCTTCAGATGTACTCAAGCACATTAGAGTAAGTGAATGCATCTTGATTCAAATGCACTTCAGTGCATCCAACAGTAAGTGAAGGCATCACCGTTCCAATGCATTTGAGTCCATACAGCAGGAAGTGAACGCAGCACGTCAGTTTAAAGATTCATCGTTAAAGATTCGTTCGAACTAAAAAAAACCTCTAAAATGTTCCCGAGGTCACGAATGAAGCTTTGCTCTCATGTTAGCATCAAAATGTATAAAATCAAATGTTCACTTATATTTTCCTGACTGTGTAAACTACATGTGAATGAGTTAATAATGCATCAGACCACTGCAGGGTTTTTATACGTTTCTGCCTCATGTTCTCTTGTTTAATTTAGATTTCTTTCCTTCAGTTCTCTACATACAGTTGATTGTTACCCTGTGAACCCTCTGACTGCGCTCCTCGTCTCTGCAGCGTCCTGCTACGATCTGACCTGACTGTTATTCATCCCGCGTTCAGGGACAACCAGCCCGACTGTGCTGAACACAGAAACTCTGCTGTACGACTCGGTCCTTCATGTATCACGACATCATCATTTATTCATGCAGCAGAGCTTTTTACTCACTCAGAATCTGCTCACAGTCTGTTCACTGTCGACCTCCTGCAGCTCCTCCGGCTGCTGCACATCTTCAGCTCGCTCACATGTGGATCAACATGTGGAGAGTCTCTGCAGTGACGGCTGCAGGAGCTGAACGTATAGTTTCAGCTAAAACAACACGGTTACACTGATTTGAGGGTTTTTAAAGGTGGACAAACTCTTTATTCATCTTCTGGCAACCATGAATATCCAAAGAAAATGTGTCCATTTGTTGAAATATCTTGTTGTGGAACAATATGGATTATTTATTTGTTGTATACACCATATTCATGTCAAATAAATAAACCCTTCTTTAAATATGTGTGTGTTTTATTGATGTACCTTTTCCCTGCCCTCGTCCCTCTGGGCTCTGCAGTTTATCTGAAGACACTGATCAGTTGTCAAAGCTGCCAGCACGACTGTCCTTCATCCCACAGAAGCTCCTGCGGCATCAATATGTCACCGTGCTCTCTGACTCACTGCCATCTCAAGTGTTCCTATTGATCCGCTCATTGACAACGTGTCCCATTCAGGTCAATGTTGTGATGATGAAACCGCCATTTGGACATTGACGTGGTCAGCTGATGTTTCGTTATTTACACTGAAGACAGACGGATCATAAATTATTTTATCCAGACGGCTCCGTCCCTCAGGTCAGCACCGTCACAACGGCTTAAAGTCACTCTGATACACAACAAACTGTTTCAGTGTAAAACAGCTGATACTGAACTTTTATTTTTTAGTTTTTTAGTAAGCAGTCATGTTTTAGGTGTAAAATCAAAACATTATAATCTAACCACTGCTGTGTGTCCGTGTGTAGTCGGTGTGCAAACATGTAAAACTATGTATTTTTAAGTTCTGAAAGATTGTTTCCACCCTCATCAAATGCTTCACAGTGGTTTGTTCCACTACCTATCTGTAGCCACATAGAGTCTCTTTTCGATGACAAAATATTTAATATACAGTATGAAGTGACTAGTAACAAAAGTGACATGTTTATTATTCCATTTTATTTATTTTGTCACTTCTTCCCATGCATGCTGTAATCTTAGTCAGCATTCCTCTGGCAGCAGCACAGCGTCTCTCCGTCTCGCCTCCAGCTCCAGTTACAGGCCCCTGGACATCTGGGACATATTTATTGTCCCCACCAACTGTGACATGAAATATCTGTTGTTGATAGATGCAGGAGTCCAACAGGAGGACTTACACTATGTACCCTGTGTGTCCAGAGCTGCAATACAAACAACACAGTCTGGATGCTTCCAGATAATAGACGTATTTCTTTGTAAAGGACTCAGGACGGTTTTTCCAGGAAAATCCAAAGGATGTGACGCTGATGCTCCTGAATGCTCCGCCTCCGAGGCCCCAGGAGGAGCGCCGGGCTTTGAAGCCAATTGGACATAGTGGCCAAACTGTGTAATGACGATGTCATGTGATGCTCTTTGGGCCAGAAAGATTTTTTTGTGAAAGAAGTGGCTGTAAAACAGTGGATACATTTTTTTTTTTTTTATTAACATCAGAACCACTGCACTATTGAACTTCTCCTCTCTATGATGAAGGTTTGACAGAATCCGGCTTCATGCACACTGAGCAGCTCTCGTAACGTTTTCTCCTGCTCTCCTCAACACATCCATGCTTGACTCTCTTCAGCTCCCCAACAGCACCAACAGTGTGCAACACAAGCTAACGTTAGCTTAGATATGGAGTTCGTTAACGTCAAAAAACCACAACATGAGCCTAACTTTGCTTCTCTCATCTGTCAACACGATACTGGTCTTTCATGTTCAGTCTCGTACTCGTCATGTTACTGTTTCGGTCGATGCTGAGGATCAGGGTGGAGATTTCATGTTTCATGTTACGGTTGGTGGGAAGAATAAAGTTTGGTTCGCTTGTGGCAAAAGTCCCAATAAGCAAAGTAAGATGCAGTCAGTGTCCTGCCTGTGAAGCACAGCAGAACTCGTATCCAGGATATCTTGGTTTCAGTTTGGTACAGTGGGAGGAAGAGATGTGTCGTCCATCTGTTATCAGTCCCTCTTGGAAGTTGCGATCACAGCAATTCAACCAATCCCTGTGAATTCTGCGCAACCTTCTAATTTTGTCCAAACTCTTCTACAAATTTGACCAATCTACGTTGCTTCCCATGAGGTCTACCAATCGATTTTGTCCCCGGTACTGAAAAGAACAGAAGGTTTGTCATTGTTATTAACATTTATCAGCGTTGAGTTTTTGCTGTGTGGAATACCCCCTAATGCCTAAAAACCATTGGAACACGTCGTGATTCTGTTCTATGAGCCTCGGATTGATTTAACGATCTGAAGCAGGAGCTCACTGATTGGTTCAAACTGTCCAGGTCAGCTGACTTTATATATTTTGGACTTCCACGTGTTTTTTTCTGCTCCTGTGTGGTTAAACAGGAACTTCATCACATCAGTGTTTTCTTTACGTTCCCTCCATCATCATCAGCAGCAGCAGCAGCAGCAGCAGCAGCAGCAGCAGCAGCTCTGCTCCGTGTCCGTTATCTCTCCCCTCCCCCCCATCTGTCACTTCTCCTCCCTCTCTCCTCGCCGGCTCTCCCATGACGTGACTCTAATAATAGATCCCTGAAGTCGGGGCCCGGCAGCCCCCAAGGGCCATGTGTTGGTCTTGAAGGGCACGGCATGAATTGGCCACGCTCTTTTCCTCTGCATGCTATTGGGCTTATAAATAGCTCTGGAGAACGAGGGGGGATCTGCATAGGCATTATATAAGCATCCCGTGTGTTTATGAATGATGGGGGGGGGTCGGTTGGTACATTCATAAGTCCTTGCTGCTGCAGCTGCTGCTGTAAACACCCTCCTCCCACCCTCACCCATCCATGTGTGAACATATTGAAATTTTACATGAATAAGCAAGAAGCAGATATTATTTTCATTCATTTAATCTCCTGTACTGTAGCTTCATCCAAACCAAGCCGACACTGTGCAGGAATGTACAGTAACTGACGTCCTGATGCTCCTCAGACTCAAATCAGTCTGATAAATGAACATGACATGAAAAGGTCGGAGGGAATCCACACTGGACGAGACAGAAGTAAAATATAAGATGAGCTATGACACGACATACGAACAGAAAAAACAGGAGATTTTATTCTGACAGTTCAGTTATCTCAGCAGTGATCAGATGAGAAATTAGACGTTAATCCTGTTTATCATGTAAATTACATACGTTGAACAGATGATGTGGGTGAAACAGGGAGTTGTGGGTGTGAGCGTCACATCAGAGGGATTAAATTAGATTAATTAGGGTGACAGTATTTGTTATTAATATTATGAAGATACAGATTCTGAGGATGATTTGAAGCTCAGTGAACCATCATGAACCCACAGGTGACGGGTGTGTCATCGTCATTTCAAACATAAAGTTGTTATAAACCTGTAGGAGCTCACAAACAGATACATTTTGATATTTTGATCAGAAATTCCTCCCACAGTCATCTGGTTTAAACTGGTCGAATGGTCGCCTGGTTAGTATAATAAAGTGAAAACGCAACAATATTTTACAGAAACAAACATGAACTTTAATAACTAAAAGCAGGAATTACAGCCGACATAAGTGATTTGATCACAAGTTCATGTTATTATTTTCACTATAACGGTTCATTTTCAGGACAATAATTTAGTTATGATGAACTGTATAATTCAAGATCACCGCATTCATTCACCCTGGAACAAACTCACAGAAACACTGGACTGTTTTCAGTGAGTCATGAACCCAAACCTTTGCTTTTTATGGACTTTTTCCCCACAAGTTCGACAAAAGCCTTCTTTTGATAAAACCATTGGTATTTCCATCACTTCCAGGCTTCTGTATTTGCATGATGACCTTGTTTGAAGTCTCCTGAGCTAGCTTTAGCATTTTGTTCTTTACCAGCGGGTTTAGATTTCCTACCATCTTCACCTTCCTCTTCCTCTCTGTGTGTCTCCTGAGGTTTTCACAGCGAGGTACGCTGAGCCGAGGGTGAGGAGGAGATAAGAGGGATGTAGGACGAGATGATGGCTGTGGAGGGAGTAAAGGAGAGGGGGAGGATGGAGAGAGCGATGAAGAGCCCCGTGGAAAAGAGGAGGAAGGCTTAATGAGTATGTTGCCCCTGATTCGGGGCACGAGCACGAGGCAGGAGATGACAGGACTGTGTGTTGCCAAGGGGGATGCAGCGTCGGCCTGCATGAAGCAGAGGCATCCCTCCTCCTCCTCCTCCTCCTCCTCCTCTCTGCTCATCACATGAAGAACAGAGCACACAACAGTACAGAGCTCGGCCACGAACACTCAACAGTGCAGCAGGGCTCCGGCCTGAAGACCACTGAGGGCTTCATGGTCTGAAAACTTGAATTCATTGTTGTCGACACAATCACAGAAACACAGACGTCACTGTTTGGTCTGAAATCTCGACATTCACTCACTTTTCTCTTCATAAGAACACAGGCTCCCTGTGAGTCTGCAGACCTGCAAACATCTCTGTGAGACACAGTGGAGCTAAATGCTAACGTTAGCATGCCAACATGCTAACAAGAAACACACTTCTATCAGTGTATTTTCATGTACATTTAAAAGGTTGATGGAAACACCAAAAAAACAAACAACTTCCGCTTGTATCCACACAGATTGAATGGAATTAATTAAACACATTAATTCATGAAATTAACACAAATGTCTGATTTACATCCTGTTTTTTAACCGTTTGAGGTTCCACTGCTGCTGTTTTAGTTATGTCATCTTCTTCATCTCTCTTCTTCTGATGGAAGCAAACATTTGTTCACATTTTGGACTGAGTGGGCGCCATCTTTGCATTCACTGTCTACTATAGCTATGTAGCTAACTAGCTAGCTTATATACATCGATTGTTAGCCTGCTAGTTACAATGTGGTGAAAAGATGTTGCTAGGTCTCCTAGCAACAATAGATGAGTCGAGGACAGAACATATTTAAGTACAGGAAACAGGAAAGGAGAAAGTTGACCGAAGTTCTGCTGGGTACCAAGTTTGCTCAACTGTTATTGGAGCACAGAACACAAAAGGGCGGGACTTGGGAACATCCTGAGGGGAACATGACTGTCTGAACCTCATGTTGGTATCTGTCCTCATAAACAGCAGCAGATCTGTGAGAAGGTTCAACAGTTTCAGTCTGTCAGTGGTCCACTAACAAGCTTTCACATTAATAAACTAATCCTCACCTCTCTGCACCAATCACTGCTTCCCATCAGAGGAAACTGAGGCTGCAGCAGCTTAGCGACCACAAACACCAGCTGCTGATTGGCTGAGCAGCAGATGGAGGAGAGAGGTAAGAGTTCAAGTGCACATTAAACTTTCCACTTGCTTTGAGTGGGATTTTAGCTGCGCTGCTCTGTCTTCATCTTCGGTTTCAGCGTCGGTGAAGCAGCTGTAACCGGACACCGGGCTGGTTTTAGCTGCAGCAGCCTCTCCTTTGTGCCGCAGCGGCCTGCTAGTATCATCTAACACGAGATAAAACACGGAGAGAACGCCACAGGGATGAAGTCATCAGAGGTGCATCTGTGCATTCGTGTCAATGTGTGAATATGTGTGTTCAGCACTCTGTGAGCCCGTTTCTTCAGGCTCACGTTCTCAGTTGTTCTCTTCGGCCTCTTTGTAGACTTTTCACATGTTTTCATGGTTCCATTCAGAACAGAGTGTGTGACCAGCTGCATTAATCCCTCTGGAGTCTGAAGTCATGTTTGTAAAGTGCTCACTGTTGGATTTGACCTTTACTTTCTACCTCAAAGCAGTATTTACCCCCCGTGGGAAGTATTTCATTCCTTTATTTTAAAGGGCATTTTACTGTAAATCTGCCTCTGGCTCTGATTATTTCTCAGTTAAATTACATTAACATGGTTCAATGTGTGAAATGCATTTTTATAATCCAGAAAAACAGCCCCGACAGTAGAGGCCATGTTTCCATCAATGTTTCTTTATTCCCATTTTGAAGTGTCACATTAGAAAAGATTGATGGAAGCAGCAAAACTCAAAAAAAAAACACCTTCCTCAATTTTGCAAACGTTTTTACATTCACTTGTGGTGGGTTGAAACTGACTCAATGTGTCCAGACAGAATGTGAAGAGAACTTTTGTACTGCATCATTTGTCTGACATATGCATTAAAATATATAATAAAGTGGTCCAAGAGGTGAACCCTGTGGGATTCCTAATTTCTTATCATGACAAGTACAAATTAAAGTTTATAAATCAGATTATCATCATTCAATGTGTCAAAAAATTTCAACCAAACCACCAGACATGTTATAATATTGTCAGACAGTTAGAATAATTATCTGAGCAAAAAACAAGCAGATTCAGTGGAAGACTGAAAACACTGTTTTATTTTTACTTTTATTTAAGTAAAGGTCTTAGTAGTGCATAAAAATAACACAACTTCATACTTTGACATAGTATGCAGTGCAAAGCTGAAGTCCCTCTCATTGACAGGTGTTCTAGTATCAAGAGCAAGAAAGTCCACATATAAAGGAGGAGGGGTGGCTGGACGGGTAAAACAAACACAGGACTTTCTCCCAGGAGGAGACTGGGGTTCATATCCAGAGTGAAACCAAATATTAAGGTCATTTAAAGGTCCAGTGTGTCAGATTTAGGGGATTTATTGTCAGAACATGTCAGAAATGGAGAATAATATTCATGAGTATGTTTTCATTAGTCTATAATCAACTGAAAATAAAACTCATTGTGTTTTTTTATGAGTTTTGGAGCCATTATAGGTTCTCCTACATGCCTGGAAGACAGAAGATGTTTGCATTCTGCAAGTTCACTGCTGGATGCCATCAAATACTGAACACTGGTCCATTAAAGTTTTGAGTTGTGTTGTTATTTGCATCATGTGACACATGTAGCGTAATCTTACCACGTAGTTTAAAACTGTGACCACAGAATAATGTTAATCATGTGTTTATTTTTGTCACTGTGACAGCAAAGGTCACCTGATTACAGAGCTGCACTCCACAGAAGTTAATGGGAGGACTGACATATCACCTGCCTGCTGTGGGCTCGATTCCAGCCTGCAGCAATTTGTGTGTGACTTCTCGATCTGTCCCGTCAAATAAAAAGCCCCCAAAATAACCTTAAAGTAATGAGAATGACACTTGATCCTACATTTCCCATAATGCAAATCCTGATAAACACCCAGAATGTATCTTGAGGTAACTTGTCGTATTATTTACACTGATCATTCAGCTGTTTTCACACCGACTGTGACCAGTAAACTGACCTTCATGTGTAAAAAGCTTCTAGGATCAAATCTGCACAAACACACCTCTTGTTTGTGTGTGAATTCTCACAAAGACATTCACCTCATCTAAAGTCAAACTGGATTATAATCCTGCCCATTAAATCTCTCAGGTCAAAGGTCACCATAACATATGGATCGAGGCTCATCATAAGTCTTTGCCATGTGTGCAGATTGGCTGCACATGCATGACTGAACATAAAGACATTTTTTCTCTTTTCGATGCAGGATGTGTCTAATTCAGACCTGAGGGCCCAGCGGACGTGTGGCAGATTATAAACTGCTCACCATGCAGTTGTGTACGATAAACCCAGATGTTTGAATGAACCGGGTTTATATGTTCATCATCTTCCACAGAGGATTTGTACCACAAACTAAATTTAGTTTTCAGGAATCCACCACTACAGTACGTGTTCGCGATGTTTGGTTCATCCAGCTGTCGGACGCCCACAGTGACAAACTAACACTGGAACCACAAACACAGAACAACTTCATCCGCACCAGAGACTGAAAAGGAGACAGACATTTTCTGCTACATGCTTTTATTGTGAAGGACTTTGTGACTTTTATTTTGTGTTAAAATAAATATTAACATGTTTTCTTGGTTTCTCACAAAATCCACCTTTTTATACTTTGTGAGAATGTAAAAAGTCAATCAAAAATATAAAAATTTAAAAAAAATCAGGAATTACAGAGTCAAAAGTTGTGGCAGGTCGGGCATATATTTGCCATTTAACCACATTTTTGCATTTGTGTACTGTATGTGTAGCATCAGTTTCTGAGGATGTGCACAACCAAATGTACGCATGCGAGCCAGCCAGGAGGCGTGTGGGTGAATATGTGAACGCTGAGTTAAAAGTAAGTATATTTCTGGACTACGGCAGAATTATGAGGCTCTACATCAAAATTATGATGCAGAATCTCACAGTTTCATCAGGAATCTTTCTTTGGTCTAATGGGCTTCCATAGTTTATCATTTTAGGAACAGTTTCTTTTATTTTGACTCAACATTTTTACTCTCATGGGTTCACAAACTTTTCCATGTCAAAGACCCTCCAAACAACATGACTTTACTGAGGTTCCCACGTTAAAATGACTGACTTATCCAATGTTTACTGAATTTGTTTTCATTTCATAAAAGATGTTTGTCATTCAGAATTTATTTAGAAGATGCTGCTAAAAATACATATGTATGCGTTTATGTTAAAAAAGTAATAGTAATGATAATAATAATAATAATAATAATATACCTGCAGGTATTTTTAAAAGATGTTTCCCCAAAAGAAGCAGAAGAATCTCCAGAGTCGACCTTCATTAAGCGTTAAGCTACACACTGATAAGTGAGATAAGAAATGAAGGATTTAGTTGGTTTGGAATAAATTAGAAGAACCTGAAACCTCGAGTCTGGAACTGCTGCTTTGAGGCTTAATTTGATTTAATCTGTGCGTTCGAGACTCACTGGAAGTTATCTCACCTCTGTTGTTAAGAAGGTCACCCGAGCAGCTCGAGGATAAGCCGGCCGATACGACTTCAGATCCAGAGCCTGAAAAAGATAAAACTGGAGCAGTTCAGTAAAGATTCTTCCTTCTTAATAATTCAGTCAGACCTGAAATATGAAAACACAGACCGAAGTAAAATACACGTCCTCCAGAATTACACGTCACACAGTCCTGATTATTTTTAACATAACACATGTGACTCTCCGCTCAAAGCTCATTGGTTCCTACTGAAGATGTACAACTTTAAAAACACAAACATATAAGCTCGTTTTAATTCCTTCAAACAGCGACTCACAGCTACTGTTTTTTATTAAACTGAGTTTCCTTTTACATTTTCTTAGTTTGAAGAGTCAGTTCTTCATTTCAAACAAAGGACTTAAATTTATCAAAATTAAGAGTTACTCTCTTTAAGTTCAACTCATAAGTGATGCATGCTGGGAAATCTGCTTCTGTGCTTATCATGTTTCTATAGAAACTGAATTAACTTAATGCCACGATCATAGAAACAGGAGGTTTGTCAGGCTCGTCCTCGTCCAGCGTTCTTTAGAAGACTAAGTGTTCCACTAAGAACCCTCTTCATACAAAGAACCCTCTGTAGAGGAAAGAGGAGAAAGAATGAAGTCTGAACGTCTGAAGAGGAGATTTGATGACAAGAAGAAAAATATAAAATAGACTGATCCTTGATAGATCATGTATTGGTTATTGATCCACAGTGGTCCTGTTAAACAGTCTGAAAGCTTTTTCACAATGAAAACATTTTGATGATTTCTGGAGGAGCTCGTTGGTCGTTCAGCACCCTGGACAGCACCTCTCTGAAACGTTCCTCTTATTTTGAAGGTCATTATTCAGCTTCCTGTTGTCGTGATGATGCTCCACATATTTGTGAGTCAGTTGTGTACAGTTTGTGCAGCAGATCGGTGTCAGAGTGTGTCGGAGGCAGCAGGAGGACTGAAGCCCAGCAGACGGACGCAGCAGTGGGCAGGAAGGTGGAGGATCAGCTGGCTGCAGAGCTGGAATCAGTCCCAGAGACACGGAGACACGGAGACAGAACGGAGACGAATAAAAGACAAAGACAAGAAGAATTATTACTGAAAATTAAATAACATTTCATCACATTATTATAAAGCACATATACAGTCAAAATGAACAAAGTCCTCAACTATCAAACCAAATGTCAGATTATAGATACGCGTAAATCGACATATAACTTAATTATTTAACATTAAAATATAAAATTCTTTATTTTTCAGACATAATTCTACATACTGGATTTTAATACTTTATGTTTAGTATATTGTGATCATAATAATCACCTGTAAATGTAATTCTGTGTCGTTTTTTAAATGATTATTGATTCTTTTAAAGCTCAAATAGATCAGATGGTTCTGTTTATGTTACAGCTGTTCAAATTTAATCAAATGTTAATTTTTCACATTTTTCACTTGGTGCCTTTTGAAGTTGCTGAGATTTACTTCTGATTTAAAAGTAATTAAAACATGTCACACTTTTTCTGATTTCTTAGTCTCATCATTTTGAATCAATATGACAGAATCATCATAGTTCTTAATTATTATCTCAGAATTTGACTCTTATATTGTCCCATAATTTTCCCTAAACCAAACCTTTAAGTTACTAAATTAGATTTACTTCAATTAAAACTATATTTAAAAAGTCAGAATTTTCTCACCTAAACCAAAACTTGAATTTATTAAATTAAATTTAACCTCCTTTAATTGAAACATGGCTTTAAAATTAAGTTTTACTCAGTGAATACATGATGTGTAAAATAATGTTGACATGTTACATTTTGATTTACAGACATTAACTCATAATTTCTTATTTAAAGTCCTAATTCTGAATTTAAAAGCATCACAAATCCATAAATCTGACCCTCATGCCTTTTTGTTCCTCATACATGTAATATTCTGTCTTTTATGTGGCACTAACAGGCTTCCATACCCGATCAGTTGATAACTTATTGATCTGTTTTCTATCAGACTCTCCTGCTGCCGTGATGTAGTTTCTCTCAGGACAGAGAGAAAAACACACTCTGCTCTGCTGGTTTCTCCCTGTTACCATAGCAACACCGGGATATTTACACCAACATGCGGGCCCGACTGTCGCAAACAGCTCAGCGGCCAATTATGGGAAGAAGAGATTCCACCAGTCAGACCAGTCAGACCTCAAACTGGGAGCTGGAACCTGCAGAGAGAAAACGAGCGAACACAGCTTATATAACAAAATAAACCCCAATCATTTTCATTTATTGATGATCATTTATTGATTTTTAACAGACTTTATTGATAAATGATCTGTTGTGAGTCGTGCTGCTGGTGTTTGAGCTGCAGACACACACACACACTCACACACACACTGTAGTGCCAACTGTGTTTTACAGTCTGTCTGCATTGCGTCGAAACCCCCCTCCTCTCCTCTTTCTCACTCCCCTCACTCACTCACTCTCTCCTAACCCCTCCTCCTCCTCTTCCTCCTCCTCCCTCCTTCACTCACTTCTCCTTTTTTTTCTCCTTCACATGAAATCCTGCAATATGCCTCCAAATTACCGGACACACGTCCTCCCGTGTCTGCGCCTTTAGCGCGCCATCCTGCATCCTGCTTCTCCTTTAAACAATCCGCGGTTTTTCTCTTTTTCCTTTTTTTATTTTTTCACCGCAGCAGAAAACAGAAAAAAAAGGAGCCGCTTGTTTGTGCTGATGCTGCAGTGTCCAGTCCTCCCACTGCATCACACTGGGATCCGGCTTCCTTTCTCTTATTTCTGCCTCCTGTTTTCGTCTCCAGCATGATTTTAACAAACGCTCGGGCAGGATTTTTGCTGCTGAGCCGCGCTTCAAAGCCGTCTGAAGCCTCCTCCACCTCCTCCTCCTCTATCACCACCACCTCCTCCTCCTCCTGCTGCTGCTGCTGCTACTCCTGCTCCTGCTGCTGCTGCGGGCTGCTCCGATCGACGCTGAAAACCTACACCAAGAGGATACGGATGTTAACCAAGACAACATAGTCTATTAATTTTTCAGAGATACTGTAAAACGACACTATCAGTATTAAAGCCAAGTTGGGAAGGAAAGGTGCGGACATTCCTTCCATCTGCTGCTCAGCAACTCAGCTCAGGTACATTTTTATTGATTACTCTCATATTTTAAGAAATATTACATGTTTTAATGCTATTTTTTTGTAGATTTGAGTGTGTAAAATGTTAATTAGACCAGGCAGTAGTTGATGAAACTGAGAGTCCTGATGTGCGCAGAGAGGAAGCGCAGCAGGACTGCAAACTTGAATACTGATGTATGCGGTAAAAATACAGCAAATGCAGCACAGGCTCTTCTCTGCTGTGCTGCATGATGTTTTCCTCTCTGGCGAGCAGATATTGTGAGATGTGAAGGCAGATCTGCTTGTTTCACCCTCTCGCAGGTGAAGGACGAAGCTCTGCTGAGAGAAGATGTTCAGCTCAGAGGTGATGATGGAGACGGAGGCTCTGCACGGCTGCCGGCCTCAGTAGAGGCTCCTTCGCTCCCGACCTGCTGTTCCTCACCTTCACGCCGTCTCCTCCTCTTCCTGTCCTCCACCAGCCAGGAAGGATGACCGTGGTGTCCACAGAGAACATGGACGAGACCTCCACCCTGCCGGGGCACCCGCAGGACCCCTACCCGCCTGACGACGACCACGACGACCACGACTGCTGCGAGAGGGTGGTCATCAACATCTCGGGGCTGCGCTTCGAGACCCAGCTGAAGACTCTCGCTCAGTTCCCGGAGACTCTCCTCGGGAACCCAAAGAAGAGGATGCGTTACTTTGACCCCTTACGCAACGAGTATTTCTTCGACCGGAATCGCCCAAGTTTCGACGCCATCTTGTATTATTATCAGTCTGGGGGACGGTTAAGAAGGCCGGTGAACGTGCCTCTGGATATGTTCTCAGAGGAGATCAAGTTTTACGAACTCGGCGTGGAGGCCATGGAGAAGTTTCGAGAGGACGAGGGATTTATCCGCGAGGAGGAGCGGCCCCTGCCGGAGAAGGAGTTCCAGCGGCAGATCTGGCTCCTCTTCGAGCATCCAGAGAGCTCAGGGCCCGCGCGGGGGATCGCCATCGTGTCCGTGATGGTTATTCTTATTTCAATAGTCATATTTTGTTTGGAGACATTACCTGAACTGAAGGAGGACCCCAACGACCGGATGCAGACGGTGGGGAACACCACCATATACTACAAACCAAACGTCCTCACAGACCCTTTCTTTGTGGTGGAGACACTCTGCATCATCTGGTTTTCCTTTGAGTTGATAGTCCGCTTTTTCGCGTGCCCCAGCAAGGCGGCGTTCTTTAAAAACATGATGAACTCAATTGACATTGTGGCTATAATCCCATATTTCATCACACTTGGAACGGAGCTGGCTGACGACCAAGACAACAAGGAAGGGAAGGGAGGAGGGGAGCAGGCCACGTCTCTGGCTATTCTCAGGGTAATCCGTCTGGTGAGGGTGTTCCGGATCTTTAAACTGTCCCGACATTCGAAGGGGCTCCAGATTTTGGGGCAAACTCTCAAGGCGAGCATGCGTGAGCTGGGCTTGCTCATCTTCTTCCTCTTCATCGGCGTGATTTTGTTCTCCAGCGCCGTCTACTTCGCCGAGGCAGAGGAGAAGGAGTCGTTCTTCACCAGCATCCCGGATGCGTTCTGGTGGGCCGTGGTGTCCATGACGACCGTCGGATACGGGGACATGTACCCTGTAACCATCGGAGGGAAGATCGTGGGCTCGCTGTGCGCCATCGCAGGAGTGCTAACCATCGCGCTGCCGGTTCCCGTCATCGTGTCCAACTTCAACTACTTCTACCACCGAGAGACGGAGGGCGAGGAGCAGGCGCAGCTGCTCAACGTCAGCAACCAGAATTTGGCGTCGGAGACCAACTCCAGCCGTCGCAGCTCGTCGGTGGTCAGCAAGTCGGAGTACATGGAGATAGACGAGGACATGAACAACAGCATCGACAACTTTAGGGAAGCGAATCTTAGGACTGCCAACTGCACAGCGCCCAGCCAGAACTGTGTGAACAAGGGGAAGCTGCTCACCGACGTGTGAGGCGGCGTCCCGTCCGACGCACCAGTGTACATATTGTAGAAAAATCTGGATGCTTTATTTCCATTGGTGCATTTTATTCTTCTTTTGCATTGATTCATTCAAACATGTGTGAATACTTGAGTTTAAGGCACACATGGTAAATTTATAAAAAGGTAGAGGCTCAGCGATCTCATGAAAACACAACGACAGAGTTGTTTGGCAATAGTTCAAAGATCCGCAGGTGTCGGGGGAACATTTTTGATCAATTATTCACAACTTTAGACTTTGTACCACTGAATTACTCAGTTTATTCCCTTGAACAGAAGGGGCACTCCACCACTTCTACACATGAAGACTACTCGAGTTCTGATTACTTGGGTTCGACACAGAGACTAAAATCATTTTAAGAGAGAAGTGTTACAAACCAGGGCAATTAGTTCCAGTTAGTTAGTTCCAAGTTAGTATGGAGGTGCTGAGACACTCATGAATTAAGCATTCTGGTGCCATTTTAGTATTTTGTTTTATAGACATAACTTATTAGGTGTTTTATGGGACCCTTGGTAGTTTGGGGCTTAAGGTAATTGAGATCTTTGCCTAATTTTACATCCCACTCTGTTACAAAGTGGAGGTGTGGAGTTTGAAAACTAATATCGAGTTGAATCTTGAGAAATTTAAGTTTTTGGGGCGTTGTGTCTAGATGGTAACATGAGAACTGCGAAAGATCAATTGAACGTAAACCATGATCCTTCCCTAATGTTTTTTGTCCCTAAACCTACACAGATCTTTGGGTTAGGGACATTTAGCATTGTCACATTATAAAACATAATTAGTTGTGTACAACGTGCACGATTAAGAAACAACAGCCTGGGCTACGGCTGCAATCAAGACAACCTTTTTGGTGCTTGCACACAAACAAGGGACCAATAGTCGGAATATCTCGACGTCTGCTGCCTCCAAATTTAGTAGCTTTTACCTGGTAGGAAGGGTCTAACAACAGACAGCATGCTAAGTGTTATCAGGTTGCACTGTGGGAAATGTAGGAATCAGTGGTTTTGGAGTTTGCCAAACCATGAGAGTTCTGCAGAGTTCTATGGTAACCATCTAAACACAACAATTTTGGCGCTCACCCAAAAATGAGGGACCAAGAATCAGGATATCTCGACATCTGCTGCCCCCAAATTTAGTAGCTTTTACGTGGTAAAAAGAGCCTGAATAACAGACTTTATGTTAGTTATTATCGGGTTGCATCATGGGCAATTTAAGGTTTTGGTGGTTTGTGCCTTGGTGACCACCCCAGACCCACAAAAGATCTTGTAAGAATGATCATTTGAACCCAAACCACGGTCCTTCTGTTATCCTAACCTAGTGCTTTTTGTTCCAAACCTTAGGCAGATTTTAAACACAGCGTTGTCACAGAATAATACATGGTTTATTGTACAACGTGCACAATAAGGAAAGAAAAGGTACAAATCTCACTAGTCTCAGGTAACATCAAGATATGACCATTGTGGTGCTTAATCCAAGAACAAGGGACCAATCGTCGGGATATCTCAACCTCTGCTGCTTTGATTTTGAGACCTCATAATTTACTAGCCTTTATCTGGTTGGATGAGTTCAATGGTAGTTATTTATCAGGTTGCATTGTGGGAAATGTAGGAACCAGTTTGCCCCCCCAACTAGACACAAAAGTCTGTATATTTTGATCTCTGTTTGTACTGCTCGTTTTAAAACATTTCTTGCAAGTTGACAAACTTTACAGAAGTGCAGTACTAAACTGATGGAGTGCCCCTTTAAAACTTGCTGGGATGTTGTTATCTTTGTTCTCTTAAATGCAATTTATAGAATTACAGCTTGTTTTAGATGAACTTGATAATCTGTTATGCATCCATCTGTGTCTGTGGCTTCAGAACGATTTCACAGAGAAGGAAGGAAGCAAATGAAGTTAGTTTGTCTTAAGTTCCCTTAAGACAAGTTTATTTGCATCGCAGCTTTCAACAACAAGGCAATTCAAAGAAGAAAGGCGCTGAGACATAAAAACAGGATCAGACAAGAGAATAAAAAATACAAGCACAAAGATTGAAAGACTAAAATGCATTATATTGAGAGAACGAGGGAATAATTTGCAATTTAAGGGCACAATTTACTCATTTAAATTAGAATTTATCAAAAAGAAATCTCCCCGACACCTACCAGGCTTCGTGCAATAGACTCAACTTTCAGGATAATAAAAGAAAAAAAACAAAAGAAAGCCCAGCTGAGATTTGCAGAACACGTCGGAGGAGGACGACTCGCTCCCGGAAGAAGAAACTCATTTTTCCGAGTGGATTACAGTTGAAGTTTGGGGCGTGTTTTTCTGCGGCACATCCAGGGACACTTTTGGAAAACTCAACGCCAGATGTCGATCGATGTTTTTTCAGGCACCTTATCAGAAACAAACAGGAAGGGTGCCGAGCCTTGTGGGGGATTATCTGCACTGCTGCTGCTGCTACAGGTCGGCTGGAGGTTCCCTGTATGATGCCATGCAACACTCCTTTATATAAAAGCATGTGGAGACTCTCTTCTCTCTTATATTGGCATGCACAAGACGTTACCTCATTTTTATTTTTACATTTTTTCCTTCTTCTTCGTTGACCCTCATCTTCTGCTTCTGGAATTTTTTCTCTCATTTGTTTTTCACCAAAAGTGCACTGGCTCTTTTATTATGGTTTAAGTTATTTTGAAGCATTTAAGTGTTGAATGTTAAAGCATTAAGGGAACAGGAACACTTCTTTTTCGAAGATCATGGCATGTCAAAATACTAAAGCATTATGGCCTAATTAGCTATGGTATAGCTATGTATACTCAATGCATGACTACAGTATTAAATTGCTTGCAGTTGTGGAGGGACCTCGGGAGCTGGGGGATGATGATGATGATGATGATGATGATGATTCTCCTCATTATTGTCAAGCTATCGACAGGATACGGTGCATGACGGCGCTAACTGCTGAAGGGGACAAATCTGCTGAAAAAAAAACCAAGGAAAAAAAAACAACAGAAGAGACGTATCTGATGATCTCTTTAAAAAAATGACATTTACAGAAATTACATCCTCCTTTTTCATTGATTTAAAGCTTCGATCTTTGACGATGGAGTGCATGGGATCATTTTATGTGATTTGTGACCCCGTTTTTTTTTCTCTTGCATTTGACTTTTAAAAAACAGTTTCACGAAGGAAAAGCAGAAATATTTAACAAATTTCATAGATATATCGAAAATTAGTTTCTAGTGCCTTGAACCCCGTCTCATTCTAGAATTGACTTAAAGTGCCTCCCGTTACAATAGACAGCAAAGAGCTTATTATGTGCAGCTTATCTTCTCCTGCCATACAGATGCACTACTCCCTGCACATCTGGTTATAGACGAATATGTTTCGATAAAGATATGAATATATTCCTCAATCTGGGGCCAGATTTTCGGGCCGACGTAAACTCACACTCGTCCTGGTTGATGACACACGGCTGCAGTGCACAATTAGCAACACAGAGAAGTTTGAATATGGACTGTTTGCATGGAAATTCATTTTTGTCAAACATCTGCAGGTACTAAAGGATATTCCAGTGTTTGTTTTTCAACATGGGTGCAGTTTTTCTGAATTGTTGGCGCTCTGACTGTGGGTCAAACTGTTAAAGCTAGCTAGCTGTCAGGTTAGCTGAGAAGCGTCTTGTGTCTAAATCCAAATGAAAGTAAATGAGCTCCTTGGATCAGCTGATTCTCTACTGATGAGTCAGTTTATTGGCTAACAAAGCTAGCTGTTTGTTAGCTGCCTCTCATGAAAGTAAACACAAATTTGCCTCTTGGATCAACTATTGAAAGTAACCGTACAGAAATGTACTTTTAGGGCAGCCAGGTAACCAAGCTAACCAAGCTAGCAGTTAGATCAGCCAAATACCTCTTTATCTACAGTGATAAACAAAAGAAAAGTTAAAGTCTCACGCTGCCTCCTCAGACAGCCTGTTTGTTATTTTCCTGGAGTCTTGATGCCCAAATCTGAGCGACAGAGGAAACGAGTGCAAAGTTAGTTTGAAGGATTAGTCAGAGTGGCCACAATGATGAGAATTAAACTGAGGCTGAGATAGATGATGTCTGGTCATAAGCATCATTGGGGGACATCGTGAGGCTCATTATCTTCAATTTTCTACAAAAATTCAGATAAAACTGGATCATAAAAAGATATTTGCAGACAGAGCTGAAGCATTTTAAAAATACTGAGGTCCTACATGTGTTTTGTCCTGGTTTGATAAAAGAAAAAATCATTTTTTGTAATGATAAAAGGTTTTTCTTTTTGTCAACAAATCTTTTGTGCAGATCCAAACCAACATCACGTTAGTCTGCTGTCTGAGGACTTAAACCTTTAAAACCTCCTCACAAATATATGGTCTTATTTTCAAAAACAGTCTCAGTAATTTCCTCAAACAGCTGCTCAAATGATGCATTTTTGGGGGAACTATTTCCAGCAGCGGATTAATCCACATGTGGGGCTGTAGTGTGGTATTTGCGGCAGTGTGTGGGACTGAGTGGTTCACTTTTTGGAGCAACAGTGGAGCTCAACAGCACAGACGGAGGAGATATATCAGGTTATCTTTGTGGATTCATTCAGTGTTGGTTTGATTCTGCACTTGAGATTTGATGGCGAGGAGAAAAATATTGATTCGTATACATCCAAGGACATGATGGAAAAAGAACGTCCTGAGGACATGACCTCAGTATTTAACGCTCCGTCTCTGAATGCAGCGTGAAACATTTCTTGCAGATCTGCAGCAGAATCAGCAGCTCTTGTGCTTTTTCCCTCCTCTTTCTATCTACTGCCACCGTCAGAGGAGCCTGTCGACTGTGAACTCGGCTGAACAGCGGCGTCCTCTGGCTGCACGAACACTGCCGCCCTCTGAATCCTGGGACCAAAATAAAAACACTGCCGAAAACCCCGATCTGCTGCGACACAATCCGTTTTTTTAGAAATCTGGAAATAATGAGCCTTACACGTCCACGTCCGCTCTGCTCCTGCAGGTTTTAACGTCCAACATGCTGCGTCTTCAGACTGTCTCAACGTCTTCTACACTCGATTAAGGCTTAAAATGTCCAACAAGAAATGAGTGATAATTAGGGTTTTTTCTGTTCCTGTGAGAGCTGAGTTGTGATGCTGCTGCAGAGAGATAATGATGAATGTGACCACAGTGGAAGCAGTCAGTGTTTCCTCTGCAGAGCGTTCAGCTGAACATTACCACAGGCATTAGTCACTCTGCATGCCAGCAAAATGGCGCTGCTGCTGCTGCTGTGTTGTTGATATGAGGAGGGAGCACATGGCTGTGTGAGGACGACACTTGTGTCTTTGCTGTGGACAACATGAGGACTGATGAATGAAAAAAAAAATGGACAAAATCTGCACCGAGTGAGACAGCGAGACAGCTGCGAGTGATGAATCGTCACTTAAAGTTCAGTCCTCAAAGATCAGGTTCTTTGTTTCCGACACTTTAAAACTCACAAGATATGTAAAAGTGTTGAGCCCACAAGAAAAGATCAGTGTAAATCTTTTGAAGCTAAACTTTCAGGTAGAAATGGTCACATGACTTTACGAGTTGATGAAGGTCAGTGAATGCACCACTGACACTTCAGGGCCTTTTCACACCTAAAAAAAACCAAACTATACTCTCCAACCTTCTCGATCTTCCCGGGAGACTTTTTCATTTCCCTCTCCTGGTTTCACAATTATCTCATAACTGCACAGCACGTATGAACCAGCGTCTGTCACAGTGACGCAGAAACAGAGAGAAAACTTCAGACATCTTGGAAAGACTTCCTGTTTCTGGTGGACAGTTTGAAATAAAAGAGGCTCTAAACTAACATGAAACACCTCAGAAAACATTTATAAAATATTAATCTTCTGTGTTATTGACATCAAAGTTGATCTGCAGGCATCTGTCAATCAGTATCAATATGATTTTCTGCTATTTTCAAGTCACATGAGATGAAATATTTATTAATGTGTCAAAAAGCTTTTAAAAGAATGAATGTGGTGATGCAGAGACGTCCTGTCCTGCACATCAGATTCCTGAAACACAAAACAAAAATCAAAATAAGAATAATGATGTGAACATGATTACCTCTAATATCACAATATCAGTCAAAATGATCACAATTCAATATTTATTCAGAATCATTCAGCCCTAATTTATTGTTCTCATTCTTTAAACGTCACCAGAATGCAGGAAACTAAAGTTTAGAAAGTTCATTTTTCAGACTTTGTGAAATCCTCCGTTAGTCTTTAGGTGTGTGTGATGTTGCCGTGCTGTCGCCTCAGTTCCCGTCAGAAAACGATTGAAAAGTTTTGTTTCCAGCTGGCTCTTCATGAAGCTGTCGGCTCTGACGATCGCCTGCCAGAACTTCCTGTAATTCTTCTGACAGTCCAAAACCGTCCAACAGAAACGTTTTCACACCTTTGATCAAACTGAGAAGTCAGAAAGTCCAGACTGAACGAGGACGGTGTGAAGGGATGAAGAAGTTTCAAAAACTTCTGAGAATCTCTTGATTCCCTGTCGAGATGTTTTCAGTCTAAAATAATTTGGACTTTTTCATCATCAGATTCTGGGTTGAAGTGACACAAGTGTCACCAAAACAGGAATCAGGAGCGAGAAAACTAGACCTCATGTTCTGTCATTGACACAGCTCCCTCACATCACCATGTGAAGCCTTCACGCAACAATATCCCAACAAAACAGAGTTTAGTTTAATATCAGAATAATCTGTGGAAGGGCCAAAAAATATCATGTATGACTGATGTGATCCATCAAACTGCACCTTAAAGAAACGTCTCTGTAAGCATCAACGGTTTGGGACCCGGCGTGTGTGTGTGTGTGTGTGTGTGTGTGTGTGTGTGTGTGTGTGTGTGTGTGTGTGTGTGTGTGTGTGTGTGTGAGCTCAGATAACAGATCAGAGTCGGAGGAAAGCGTCACTTCCATAAAAAACTGAGAAATGCAACGTTTGTGGAGCAGCTGAACAGCCGATGGTCCTCTGAGTCAGGAGCTTTAGTTACATAAGAGTCTGCAGGTTTTTTATTTCCAGCCAAAAACTTCAACAACTTCAGCTGCAGGAGGATTTAAAACAGAAAAAAAGAAAGTCTGCAGACTCATCGACAGTTTTTACACTTTACAAAACAACTTCTGGCAACTTTGGAGATTTGTAGCTGAGAGTCATCAGAGCTGATGTGTGTGTGTGTGTGTGTGTGTGTCTGCTCTTATAATGAGCTGCACATCCGCCCACACAGGTGTCGTCACTTCACACCTGCTCTCAGGACTCTGATCGTGTGTGTGTGTGTGTGTGTGTTAAACCCAGAGCAGCTCGGGCCAACTTTAACCTGATCTGAGGTCCCGTCAGTCATCAGGATGATTGAGAACACCTGTGAAGGTGAACGCAGCCTTTAGTTACAGTCCAACAACACTCTGATCACTGATTCTGGATCAGCAGAAATGTTTCATGTCACCTACAAGAACTGAATTATCACTTTACTATGTTTACATGCACAAAATATTCTGTGTTTTGACCTTTTTCTCTCCACACTGCAGTCAGAATAAAACCTTTATCCAAAATGGAAAATGCTGCAAAGTCAGAAGTTTATGTTTGTTTGAATATAAGTCTGGTCGATCCGACACGTTGGACCTCATGTAAGAACCATATCTCGTATCAACAGATTTGTTCTTAAGCGTTCGTAAAAAATTTCCCCGATTTTGAATTTTCTCAGCAGTACAAACACAACTTAGGAGGTTCAGACCTCATTTTCTCACTTTACTGTAAAATCTTACCTTATATAACCTTATATGGTATAATTGGGGCGTTAATTTATAAGTGTGGATCGTTTGCACAGTCTGCTGTCTTCAGTCAGAGAAAGTTAAAATAAGAATATGAAAATGTTCTTGTATGAGGCTCATCGATCTTTTATCTGACTCTAAAAATATAAAACAGTTTTGTTCATGACTTGGTTCAATAAAATATAAATTACTGTGCATGTAAACATAGTTAATGATTATATGTGTGTGAACAAAATAATCATTTGTGCATATGAGATTATAATGTGTGCACACAGATCTGACTTATGAAAATAATAGTGTGTGTATAAACAGAAGCACACTGATCTGATGTCGTGTAAATTATTATTAAAACAGTGCATATGTTTTTTTAATGCACTGATTTTGGATCAGTGAAGTTCAGGAAGTGTAAAAAATGATGTTGGAACGTTTCTGCTTCCATCATGTGGAACATTTTAAAAAGTTTATATTGTTTGAAAAGTTTGTGTTCATGCAGCAGCTGTTTGTCATCAACC
>JAJHUR010123541.1:17500-20159 GCA_027495735.1 Lutjanus campechanus | reverse complement strand
TTTACACTTTACAAAACAACTTCTGGCAACTTTGGAGATTTGTAGCTGAGAGTCATCAGAGCTGATGTGTGTGTGTGTGTGTGTGTGTGTCTGCTCTTATAATGAGCTGCACATCCGCCCACACAGGTGTCGTCACTTCACACCTGCTCTCAGGACTCTGATCGTGTGTGTGTGTGTGTGTGTGTTAAACCCAGAGCAGCTCGGGCCAACTTTAACCTGATCTGAGGTCCCGTCAGTCATCAGGATGATTGAGAACACCTGTGAAGGTGAACGCAGCCTTTAGTTACAGTCCAACAACACTCTGATCACTGATTCTGGATCAGCAGAAATGTTTCATGTCACCTACAAGAACTGAATTATCACTTTACTATGTTTACATGCACAAAATATTCTGTGTTTTGACCTTTTTCTCTCCACACTGCAGTCAGAATAAAACCTTTATCCAAAATGGAAAATGCTGCAAAGTCAGAAGTTTATGTTTGTTTGAATATAAGTTCAGTCGACCCGACACGTTGGACCTCATGTAAGAACCATATCTCGTATCAACAGATTTGTTCTTAAGCGTTCGTAAAAAATTTCCCCGATTTTGAATTTTCTCAGCAGTACAAACACAACCTACGAGGTCCAGACCTCATTTTCTCACTTTACTGTAAAATCTTACCTAATATAACCTTATATGGTATAATTGGGGCGTTAATTTATAAGTGTGGATCGTTTGTACAGTCTGCTGTCTTCAGTCAGAGAAAGTTAAAATAAGAATATGAAAATGTTCTTGTATGAGGCTCATCGATCTTTTATCTGACTCTAAAAATATAGAACAGTTTTGTTCATGACTTTGTTCAATAAAATATAAATGACTGTGCATGTAAACATAGTTAATGATTATCTGTGTGTGAACAAAATAATCATTTGTGCATATGAGATTATAATGTTTGCACACAGATCTGACTTTGTGCACTAAGAATAAGTCATTATGAAAATAATAGTGTGTGTATAAACAGAAGCACACTGATCTGATGTCGTGTAAATTATTATTAAAACAGTGCATATGTTTTTTTAATGCACTGATTTTGGATCAGTGAAGTTCAGGAAGTGTAAAAAATGATGTTGGAACATTTCTGCTTCCATCATGTGGAACATTTTAAAAAGTTTATATTGTTTGAAAAGTTTGTGTTCATGCAGCAGCTGTTTGTCATCAACCTGTTTTCATAACCTGCTGTTGAACGTGTGAAGAAAAAAAAATCCCTTTAATTAAAAGTCCGACAGAAAAAAAAACAAACCTAAAAAGCTACGAAGGTGCTACGTGTTCAACATGCAGTCGTTCGGTCCGAGGGAGCAAAATTACAAATATCACACCTCGTTTTCTTTTTTTAGAGGATAAAATCACATTTAAAAAAAAGAAGAAGAAGAAGAAGTTCTATATTTTCGTGACAGCTGTTTGAAATTAGTGAATAAAAATCAACTTCAGGGTAGTTGGTAGTCTTGTGGTTTTAATTCTGTTTGTTCATACTCGTCGTGTTTTAGGCCAAAGTTTTGAAACATATCTGCACCGACGCCACCGAAGGGACCAAATCAAGTTTTCTAGTTTTTCATATCATCAGAGCAGCTCGACAGAAGAACGATACGCCGGAGAAACAGATCATTTTATAGATGAAAAGGTTTTTAATCTTTTTTAATCTTTAGTTTGATATGCAGTAAACAGGACGTGATCAACACTTCTCCCTCCAAATTAAAAGTCCAGTTTTTATAGTTAATATGATTTTATTCTACAAGCTTCTAACTGCCAATCCAAAAGTTCATTTACAGACGATCACGGTATTGATCAGTGATCAGTGAGCTGCATATCAACACGTTCTGTTTGGAAAAACATCTGAATTCTCCTTTAATATCTTCTGACTGCTGACATAAGCCATCGATGCAGAGTTTCTCAACCTCCAACCTTTTGTTTCATTTATTCTGATTTGAGCTGCAAAGTTGGTGACAATTCTCTGAGTTTGTCCCCTTTGACTTTAAATTATTTAATCCACTGTTAATATAAAATATTAAACAAAGGACTATGATGCTGTGGCAGTTCTTAAACATTTAAACTTAAAAATAAGTTTTAAAAGAGCAAATAAAATACAATTATACATGAATTAGTCATTAAAAAAGTCCCTTAATTGTCATTTTGCTCAAATGTTCAGCCTGGTCTCAACAAAAGACATATGTTATTATGATGCACTTTTTTTGCTTTTTGCGTGTCATTTCATGTCATTTAGTCTGTACTGATGCAGAGATGACGCATTATTTCACGCTGTCGCAGAGAAATAACAAACAGGACTTTGACTCAGGAGGAAACAGTTGAACTTTTTAACTTGAGTACATGAGCAGACTAAAGTAACGTAGACCTACATGATGGAATTATGTCACGTACGTAACTAAAGTAACTTAAAGTAACTTATAGTAACTTAATGCTCTAATTTGAACCCCAACCATGATCTTTTCTGAAACCTCACCAAGTGAGTTTGATGCCTAAAACATGAAAACCTGCAGCTTTCACAACATTAACCACAAAAAGATCACCATGACGACAAAAGGTAACCTCGCATTTGTCACCAGGTCCTAAACTCCTAACAGCATTAAATGACACGTGAAAAGCTTCAAATGTGCAGACGTGACT
>JAJHUR010123541.1:0-12500 GCA_027495735.1 Lutjanus campechanus | reverse complement strand
GAACAGGACTCTGTAAGATGTGGAGCAGGACTCTGTAAGATGTGGAACAGGACTCTGTAAGATGTGGAGCAGGACTCTGTAAGATGTGGAGCAGGACTCTGTAAGATGTTGAACAGGACTCTGTAAGATGTTGAACAGGACTCTGTAAGATGTGGAGCAGGACTCTGTAAGACGTGGAACATGACTCTGTAAGATGTGGAGCAGGACTCTGTAAGATGTGGATTAGGACTCTGTAAGATGTGGAGCAGGACTCTGTAAGATGTTGGAACAGGACTCTGTAAGATGTGGAGCAGGACTCTGTAAGATGTTGAACAGGACTCTGTAAGATGTGGAGCAGGACTCTGTAAGATGTGAAGCAGGACTCTGTAAGATGTGAAGCAGGACTCTGTAAGATGTGGAGCAGGACTCTGTAAGATGTGGATTAGGACTCTGTAAGATGTGTAGCAGGACTCTGTAAGATGTGGATTAGGACTCTGTAAGATGTGTAGCAGGACTCTGTAAGATGTGGAACAGGACTCTGTAAGATGTGGAGCAGGACTCTGTAAGATGTGGATTAGGACTCTGTTAGATGTGTAGCAGGACTCTGTAAGATGTGGAACATAACTCTGTAAGATGTGGATTAGGACTCTGTAAGATGTGGAGCAGGACTCTGTAAGATGTGGAGCAGGACTCTGTAAGACATGGAACATGACTCTGTAAGATGTGGAGCAGGACTCTGTAAGATGTGGATTAGGACTCTGTAAGATGTGGAGTAGGACTCTGTAAGATGTGGAGCAGGACTCTGTAAGATGTGAAGCAGGACCCTGTAAGATGTGTAGCAGGACTTGTAAGATGTGGAGCAGATCTGGAGCAGGACTCTGTAAGATGTGGATTAGGACTCTGTAAGATGTGGAGCAGGTCTCTGTAAGATGTGGAGTGGACGTACGTATGTCCGTGCACTCCACCTGTTTTCACATGTTTGGACGAGACTAGATCGATCTGGCAATAATTTTTTCACTAATCGATTATTTGTTGGTCCATAAAATGTCAGAAAATGGTGAAACATTAATCCTGTCACAATCTTATCAATTGAGCAAAAGGTCCAAACATGTGAAAACAGATGGAGTCTGTCTGTGTGCTGCACCTGAACAGTAATAATAAGAAGAATAGAATAATGGCAGATTTAATTTCTGGAGCTGTAAAACTGAACTTTTGAGCAGAATAAAATAAACGGATTGTCGGGCGTTGCAGTGAGATCTGAGCTCACAGCTGAATCCGCTGAGAATCACTGACCTTGGAGAGCTGATGTATAACGTGGGTGCACCGTTGGCACAAGCTTTAAACACCCACTCACATCCACCCACCTGCACCGTCTCCTTATCTCTCTGTGATGCAGACATACAGACATACAGGCTAACCTAATAGCCTCTCTGTCTCCTCGAGTTTCATTTTCCACTGGAGCGTTCCAGCTCTTACCTGAGCCGCCATCAGTCTATTCAGGCAGAGAGGAAGAGGAGAGCCGGGGGCGGGACGGGACGGGCCAGGACGGGCTGGACCGGGCGTCCTCCTCCGACACTAAACTGCAGACAGCCTGAGAACAAACAGTTGGCTCATCGGGTTTCATCTCTTCCTGTCTGCTGACACAGAGCTCTGAGCGCCAAACACCAGCGTCCATATGGGCTCCCAGCATGAAGCAGAGACATCAAGAGGAGACCAGAACCTGCAGGATTTCACTGTGTCTCTGTGGAGACTCACTCTATTAATAACATTCACATCCAAACCAAATTATTACAAATGAATGAGTTGTGTTTCAGGTGAATTCTAAAAATCACATGACATTACATTAAACTCACAGAATCCTTTAGTAATCTTGTGAATTATCATATCATTTATTATTCACCTTCATGAGACTTTTACATGTTGGTTTCCAGTTTCCATCACATCCTTCTGACACAAAGTCATAGCAGGAACGCAGCTGCTGACAAAGTTGTTTTTCAGCAGTGTGGTGTTTGTTGTCATATGTTGTCCCAACAATTTTACTATTTTTTGGGGATGTTGCGACAACATCACCAGGATGACACATACAATACTAATACTCAGACATACTAAGAATGCATTGTTGCCAGAACGTTACTGCAACGTAATGTTTTAAGTGTAAGGTTGCAGAAACATCGCAGCAACAAAACTTTACATGTGATGCTGCAGGAACGTTTTAAGAGTAATGTTTTTTAGTTGTAATATTGTCAGAATGTTGCTGAACTGTAACCTTGTTAATGTGATGTAGCAGTGCTGTTGTGGAAACATAACATTTTACGTTGTCACATTCTCATGTTGCAGTAGTGTTGGGTGGAGTTTCTGACCGATACCGCAGCCAGCCACCAGGGGGCCATCCAGATGTTTTAGCTTCAGGCTTTTCTGTCATTGGTTTCAACACCAGATCAGCACAATAAACAAAACCTTCAAAAAGTGTGTTTATCTGATATATTTCAAAGTGGAGTCAGCTTCTATTAAATATATAAACTAAAAGCCTCCTGCTGCTGGTAACACACTGAACCTCAGACAACCAGACTTGAAATAATCTGAACTGTCATTTTACTACTTTGCACTCTCCAGCCCCTCTGAGAGGTGGACCTGCGCTCAGTGGGCAGCATGGTGGAAGGAGCTCCTCTTAGTCTGGTGTCCTGTTCCCTTCTTGTATCATATTAGGTTATAAAATATTTACATCTGTACTTTCTTGAGTGTGCTGCCTCTACTGTACGAGCTGACTGTAAGAGGAGAAGAGCTTACAGTATCAAACAGGAGACGACTTCACTTCATGTGCTGAACGTTATAGCCTCTGTGTTCTGATTCTTGGTACATTTTCTTGTCTTGTTCCGTCTCTTTTGATCAAACCAACTCTGATAAACTCACTGCTCAGCAGCAAACATCACACAGACACAGTCAGAGGTGAGCTGGTGAACATAGTGAAGCATTTAGCAGCTAAAGAGCCCAACATGTGCTTCTGAAGGTGGTGGAGACCAAAAACAGAGCTAAAGATAGTGAATATTCTCAGTAGGTGGGTGTTTTCTAACCACAATATATTTATGAAATTAACATACGTCAGATGTGTTTTAGTTATTGAACCTCAAAATATCCATGTACGATTAAATTAATTTAGGTTATGTTGACACGACAGCAAGTGCAACTCATTTTTACAGCTTTACCTTGTAGTCAGGCAGCTTTTTCTGACAGGAAACCAAATATCTCTCTCTCCAAACCAACCAAACTCCACAGACAAAATCAGTCATTTTACCTCACAGAACACAGGAGGTGTTGGTCTGCTGCTGCCTCCACCTGTTAGTGTGTTTGTGTTATTGTGAGACTTTGGAGTTTCAGAAGAATAGTTCAGATTCACCAAAGTAATATTCTAAATATACCTGCAGGTAACACACTGATTCTGACTGTAACGACACTTCAGACGCAACCTGAACTGCCCCTTTAATTTTATATGGAAGGTTTAAAGGTTGACATGTCGACACAGAGCTGGTTGTTCACACACTGGTGGATGAGGTTTGTGTGTGTGTGTGTGTGTGTGTGTCAGTAGTTAGTACGTCAGTGGCAGCCAGCAGCAGCCTATCATCACCTGCCCCAGCATGTGATCCTCACATGTTTCCACAGTAACGTGCTCGGAGAACTTTTTCCACAGGCCTGAACTTTATGAGTCTCTGCTGCACCTGTCTGTTGTCAGCAGGAGGCCCGGACACTCATTCCTCTGAAGTAACTAAGTAACTAGAAAGTAGTCTATTTTGCCATTTTTATGCTACTGTGTACTCAAATATTGTACTTTTTATTTACCTACATTTGTTTAAAGGAGCTATATGGAAGAATTTTAGTTACTTAGTAACTAACTAAAATTATCAGCAGAATTTGAAGAAAAAAAACTGTTTTGACTTTCAAAGCTCGACTCTCCTGAAGATGACACAAGTTTGTGTTAATTTAATATTTATTCATTTTGAAAAAGTATATTCTTGTTATTGAGCCTTTATGAAATATTACAGGCAGTATTAACTGACTGTGGTAGTAAACTGCCTGAAACTGGTCGTGTTCATATTTTAGTTATTTTATTTTTTGTTTCCTGATTGCAAAAGGAAAACCTGAGTTCCTCTGATGAAGAATGAATAAAATAATGTGAAGGTTCCACGTTCCACAAACAAACAAATCTTCCGACGTGTCGTCATGTTGATGCTGATGATGCTCTCGTTTTTCATGCTCTGCACTTATGCTCCCGTCTTGCTCCTGGATAAATATTTGTCTGGTGTGGCCTTAAAATAGCAAATGACACATTTTTACATTACTGCTGGTGATAAGCGTGACGGGCTGTCAATGGGTCGCCTTAACGAAATGTAACATCCCAAATCCCCTCTCAGCTGCACTAATCTGATGTGAGAACAGGGAGGAGGGAGCTGTGAGCCCAAAGACCGAGGCTGAGGTTCACACACACCGCCAACATGGACGGAGACACGCCGAGGGAGCTGTCGGAGGCTGCAGAGGCCTGCTGGGATATGTAGTCCCCTCAGCTCTTCTTCCGGGGCGGGACATCGAAGTCTAAAACGACCACTCAGGAGCCAATCAGAGATCAGCACCTCGTTAACAGTCCAATTAGCTTCTCCTTCACCACCAACCACTGAAGCACTGAAGGGTTCCAAAAGGGTTCTACCTGGAAACATATGTTTCTGAAGAACCCTTTTTTGAAGAGTTTGTCAAGCGGTTCTTCAAGGATTGTACCTTAATCTAGAAGGGTTCTGGGTAGAACCCCCTAGGTGGGTTCTGGATAAAACTCTTGGATTTAAACCAAAATGATGTTTATGCAGAAATGACTTCTAGTTGATCACGAACGGTGCAGAGCAAATATGTAATTCAGTATTGTGAAGTCATGTCAATAATTGATTTTTCCCAGCAGCACAGTGTTCATGTTGTGTCCAGCAGCCGCAGGTCTGCTGCTGCAGCCCAGCAGAGACGGAGCCTGTCAGCCGGCCGCCGGCCGCTGGCATCAACACAACAAGAGTAAATGATTGATACCAAACAAAGCTCTCTAAAGCAGCCTGTAAATGATGGATGATACAGAGCTGCAGTCAGCACACACACACACACACACACACACACACACACACACACACACACACACACACACACACGCACTCTGACAGAGAGGAGCTCAAACTCTTCAGTTACAAGGTGCAAAGTGCAAAACCCAACAGCTGATTTTGTCACCTGAGACCGTGTGTGCGTGTGTTTGTGTGTGTAGCACTCCACAGTTAAAGTGAGCAGGAAAACAAACCCAAGAGCCTCTTACTGAGCCGGGCCAACACCACACACACACACACACACACACACACACACACACAGAGTCCAGACGAGCACAAACAGAAGCTCTGATGTCGACACAACGTGAAAACAAGACGGGCAGCTGACGGTGTGTCACAGTGTGTCACAACGTTTGGTTTTGGGGCCAAACTTTCCACCGACACAAGATTATTTGGCCCTCAATCAAATCTGAAAGATGAGTTCATTACAGTCACAGCAGAACTTTAACTGGTTCATTTCATTGACCTTCTGCTACTCAAATCAAAACTGTTAAAGGAACAGTTACCCCAAAATCTGTATGTTTGATTTGTGGATGAACTGTCCCTTTAACCTGGACTTTAACCTGCCTGCTTCTTGCATTTTGTGAAATTTTCGGCAAAAGAAAATAAATAAATGAATCAAACCTAGAAAGCACCGACATCAAGACAGAATTTCATTATAATAGACAAGAGACAATGAGCAGTCCAGCCTGCAGACCTCAGTCAGCTGATTGGTCCACTGGTCCTGTTCTGCTGCAGACTGACTGCAGCTGCAGGGAGGAGGGGGAGAACCTGCAGAACCTGTGCAGAACCTGAACACAGGAGAGCACAGAAATCAACACACACTTTAGCAGATGAACACAAAAAATCCACATGTGAAAATAAGATGAGAATATAAAACACCTTCACATGGATAAAAAGCAGGGCAGCAGTGTGCAAAGATAAAGTTTATAAAATGATCCCTCAGTTAAAGGGAATCATCTTGATAAATTAAATCACCTTAAACTGAAATATCTGTTTCCTTCATATGTGTTCATGTCTCTACGCTGACGACCTAATTGTGTTAATATGAAAGGATGTGAACTGGTTTATTTTAGAATAATCAGACGCAGCTCAGACTTCAGATTTAAAGACGTGTTTTTATGGTTCTGATGTGGACCAGCAGCGTGCGGCACCTCGTCCAGTTAATAAAAGTTATTTGTGTGAAAAGCAGCAGGAATAAAAGGTGAAGTCGGTGCGGCAGTAATTCAAGAACACACTGCTGCTGTTGATGCCTGCAGCTGTGGCTCTCTTGTAAAGACCACGTTATGAAAAGTTGGATTTAAAGAGCGTGCACCTCTTCCTCTGGGCCTGCAGCCTGCCTCTGCATCATTTACATAACCCTGCCCCTTACCCTTTGTGGGCTTTTTTTTCTCTTCTGTCTCTGGTTTGTTTTCATTGCTTTCGTCACACACAGGCTCAGTGCCCCGCAGCGAGGCCTTCCACAGGACGGGACGACGTGTCTTTAATACACACTGACAGCGGATACTGGCTTTCTGCTTGTGTAAGTGCACATACTGTAAGGATTGGACTGCCTTTTAAGGCTGGAGACAGAACTCTAAAAATAGGAGCTGTGAATAATACGTCAAAACAATAGTCTTCAGGACAAAAGGACAGTTTGGAGACTCGTCTTTAGAGGACGGACGAGCGGAGCGGACTGGTGTCAGCTCTGTGTCAGTCAGCGAGGAGGACGGAGACAGTGTTTGGATCAGGAAGGTCATCATGTGGAGACACTGTCTCACTTCAAAGACTGAGAGGGAACTTTATTTAAATAAAACGTCTGTATTGACACACATGAGAGATCTGATTGGTTCTGTTGGATCCAGTGTTCAGCAATTTTATGATTATCAGTTTTACAATGAGCAGGTCATTATTGAAAAATGATGCACGCTGCGTTTAAGTCCTGTCACTGGTCGCTCGCTTAAAGCAGCATCACAGTGTCCGATATTTACAGAACAACCTCTGAACTGCAAACTAAACCCTGAAAATGATCAAAATAGATGCAGATTAATTTAATAGTTGATAAATAATAGATTAAAGGTTGCTGCTCTCAGTGTTTTATGTTTGTTGTTTGGTTGATTAGTTATTCCAGCTCTTCTTGTTGTGGTGTGTGTTTGTTGTGATTGACTGATTGATTTAAAGACAAAAAATGTTGAAATTTCCACCCAGTGATGGAACAAACTGGTTCGAGGGAGGGATGATTGTAGTGGGAGCACTGGTGTGTCAGGTGTGACTGGTTCATGGGGCTTTTGGGTCGGGTAGGAGGGGCAGCTTCCGACCCCAGAGGTCAGAACATGATGAAGATGATGAAGATGATGAAGATGATGAACATGATACCTGATAAACATCTCGTGTGCATCTTAGCATTTATCTCAAAGCACCATGTCAACAATATAATCAAGTTATTTTTATTTAACACCTTTAAAGCCACGTTTAAGCTGCTCTGATGGTTCTGTGGTTTCTGCAGCAGCTTCTTCAGCTTGTGAGAGTTTCATCATTAAGTTTTCTGGGTCAGTGTGAACTCCCAGACTGAGGCTCAGTGACGACAGATCACAACCTGAAAGTCTCCAAAGATCCGCGCAGGGACGGCACGACTTTAACTACAGAACAGAGGGCGGAGACGCCCAGAGGACGGAGACGCCTAGAGGACGGTCTGGATCAGCTGATCGAGGAGCTCCTGTAAGTTACCTGTGTTTAGTGTTTTTAGGAGATATGTTGTTATTTATTTATATTTTAAGTTTTGATGTATCTGATCTTCTCTGCTGCTTCTCTTGTTCACATTTCATTCATGATTTCATGTTTCCCAGAATGCATTTCAAATATCATCAGTGAATTACTTGGCTACTGTCAGCTGCTTGTCTGCATTCTTATGCATTCTTCAAAACTCAGGAAAACAAGTTTGTCCCGTCAAAAAACAAACAAACAAACAAAAACAATAGAACAGCTGATTTTGTCCAGTTAACTTCCACTTTTTTTTCTTTTTAAACTTCTCAAAACTTTGTTTAAGAGCAAATAAAATGCACTTTTTTAAAATGAAATAAAATAAAATAAAGAGGAAAGTGATGAAACCAACATGCAGCTGCAGCAGAGTCGCAGCAGCTTCAGTCTTCTGATAATAATCCTGCTTCATAACAGCTCACTGTTGCCATGGACATGATTGGCATTTATGAGACACTTTCACTGCACATGACACACACTGACACACTCTCACGCTCACACACTTCCTCCTGCCAGGACTCTGCTGCCCTCCAGAAGTCCTGCAGCTCCACCTTGTGGCTCCTCCACGTCGCTACACTTCAGCGTCTCATTTAGAACAAAAAAGGAAAAAAGAAAAAACAACATCCTCATCTCCAATACACACAATCCATCACCGCGCCGTGGGAGGGATGCTGCGCTCGCATGGAGACGAGCCCTGGCAACAGGCAAATACTACTGTGTGTCTCCATGGTAACCTGTGAACTGGTGAGAGGGAAGAGAGGAGGAGATGTCAAAAACTGAGGGAGGAGAATGAATGTTGAAACATGGAGGAGAAGAGACAGAACACAACAAATAAACCCGAGGACGTCAGATATGATGACATGACGCCCTCAGGTCCTCCGTTTATTGATAGATGAAGATGATGATGATGATGATAAAATGAAATAAAAGAAGAAGATGCTCGTCCTGTCTGCAGAAATAAGGCCAACGGAGCCTCCAGGACACATTTGGTGCTGCTACGACCGTTTTACTTAAATTGGCGTATTTCTGAGTCACGTCCCTGATGTGTGACCAGTTTAATGAGAGATAAAGTAGGACAGCCTCTTCCTGCTGGGCACACACACACACACACACACACACACACACACACACACACACACACACAACGCCGGTAAATAACAAACAAACAGACAGACAGAGGAGCACAAGAGGCAAACAACACACACACATGTCTGAACTGCAGCTCCGTTTATTCAGTTTTCAAAACATGAAATCAAGACTTTATGGATTTTTCTGATGTAATTTAATTTATTTCATTATTTGTATTTATTTATTATTTGCTTTAAATATGCAGAGAACATATGACATAAAAATAATATACAGGAAAAAATAGATAAACTGAAAATAAAAGAATAGTCATACAATGTTTTATTTATTTTCACATTTACTACTGTTTTTATTTTGTATTTATTTATTTATCATTTATTGATATTATATAGGAGACAGCGAGTAGTATAAAGGTGTTTTATGTTTTGTTTTCAGTTATTTTTTTTTTTTTAACATTTTAAACTGGTAATCATTCACTGACCTTCGATCAGCACGAGGCTGAGTAGCTCATGACTGAGTTTGTGTGAACTATCCCTTTAAGAGTCCTCGACAGATTAATCATCACACTCCTCACGTCGTCGGGGAGAAAAATCGATAAAGCAGAACCAGAGATGTGTCTTTTTTTTTCATTCAACACAATCTTATTACTGCCGCCTACATTACCCAGAATGCAGCTGTTCCTCTGACAGCTGTGGGGGTGATTGTGCTGTATTACGCCTGCAGCAGAGCTGAGGAGCAGCTACAGTGATCTGCTCACTTCTCCCACACCAACAGATTTGTTTCACTCTCTATCTTCTTCTGACTCAAGTGACATCACTTGAGGACATTTATCAAGAACATTTCACAGTTTTCCAGAAATCCCACCAGCATGAATCTGTTTGTTCAGCAGCTGTTTGTCACTTAATGAAAGATCTGCAGCATCATGATGAAGGAACACGATTAAAAACAGGTGACCGTCCTGTTGCAGTAAAGTGATGCATGATGGACGGCGAGTGTGATGAGAGCAAACATGGCGGCTTAAAGCAAAGTGATGGTCAAATCCCCCGAGGTTCCACAGATGCTGTCGGACGTGAAAACGGCTCCCAAATTATATAATGACCTCTGAATGCAGAGTGAAGGCTGCTGAAGGCACAGGAAGACGCACAGTAGGCCAAACCTGAGTGTGTGTGTGTGTGTGTGTGTGTGTGTGTGTGTGTGTGTGTTCTGGTTGGGAATTCAATGTGCAGGACGATGTTCCCTCATGCTGAAAAAATCTGTCCTTCCTTTTCTTGTTTCTCTCCTGGGGTGTGTGTTTACACATATACCAATGTGCTTTTAAATGTGTGTGTGTGTGTGTGTGTGTGTGTGTGTGTGTGTGTGTGTGTGTGTGTGCAGCTCTCTGTGGGCTCTGAAGGCATCTGGTTCATTCTAAACAGACGCTGCAGTGTCATGTTCATATCATCAAATCTTTATGTGTTTGAGCAGATATTCACATTTTCAGGAACAGAAACAACATGTTTTGTTTTTATTAATTATTAATAAAACCAAATAAAAATACATGATACAATAATATAACCTCAAAAAAAAGAAAAAAGGAAAAACATTTGGACAAAAAAGAAATAAATGACAATGACAGAGACAAAAATATTAATGGTTCCCTTCAGTAATTTAAATAATATTTTCTAGATATTTGAGTGTTGTTTTTTTTAACCATTTCCAACAGCTGCAGCTTCACATTAAACATTATTTAACAGCCGACTTTTATTTTGAAGTAGTCACAGGAAATGCACTGTGTTTGTCAGTGTGAGCTTATCTTTACTGCCATCATTCATCAAAGCAAAATCAATCAATCAACCATTTGTTGAGAGCAGGTCAGTGTGAAAGGTGTCAGTAATGGAACAGCCAGGAGCAGCCACAGTTAGCTGTTCAACTTGTTTCGTGGTTTCTGCAGGTACATGAGGTTCCACTGGGATCCTGCGTTCCACACATGCGTACGCTGCATGGAAAGATCGACGGATGAGTCTGTGTGGTCACAATAAATGATGGAGAACGTAGATATCTGCAGAGAACCTCACACACACGCTCTGATGTTGAAATTTACAGAACACAGACTACAGCAGGCGCTCGCACACTCACAGATGCAGAAAGAAAGAAAACAGGTTAACAGCTCACTGTGGCTGCTCCTGACTGACACGTTTCAAACTGATCTGCTGCTGCAGGGACGACATGAGGAGCTCTGAAAACCAAAACTAACAAACTATTGTACTGTCATACAGAAATGTTTAACGCACTGAGGTTTGAACTCAAACTCAAACTTTTGCCGACTTATAACCGTTAGTTGAGATAATTTGCTTTTCTTCTTTGGTTAAACTTGAATCTTTGAGTTTTAGAAACTAAAAAACACGTGACTGACTGCACAAAATATAAAACAAAAAACCCCCAAAGCATCTCTTTATATGCACCTGCAGGCTCCTTCGTCCTGTCAGACTTGATCTTTGCTTCATGTCACTGACTCGTCTCTTCTCTCCTGACTAGATCCTCGCGTGTGTTGAATCAGCTCTCTGATGTTCATCGTTCTGGATAAAATCATCTGCTAAATGAAGCTGTGAGGTTTATATAAGAGAAAATTTGTCCTTTTTTTTAGTGCTTAGAAACTTGTTTTAATTGAAACCTCTGCTTCAATGAATTTACTCAGTTTATGTTTTAGAATACAATGTTTTGAGTCTAAAATTCAAAGCTTTAAATTTATGAAGAAGAAAAGTAAATTATCTAAAAATATATCAGTAGCTGGTAAAACTTTTTCAAAACTTAAGAATTTGAGTTGGACTCAAAACTCAATCACTCAGTCTGCTACCTTGAAATTTTGAGATTTCTCAATTTTTTCATTTTTTATGTTTTTTCAGGATGAAAAAATAAATTCAGTTTGGGACGAGTGGTGTTCAGTCAAGAATTCGACTTCAGCGTCACGTCTGTCCTGTTTATCTCCATCAGAACTCACATTCACACAACAACAAACATGTTTGTGGTAAGTTTGGATGGAAACCTGACAAACAGTCGGATCTGTATATGATACATGAACATGTGAGTGTATCTGTCAACTATATGAACACATATATAGACGCTGTGTGTGTGTGTGTGTGTGTGTGTGTGTGTGTGTGTGTGTGTGTGTGTGTGTGTGTGTGAGAGAGAGAGAGAGAGAGAGAGAGAGAGAGTGTGTGAGAGAGAGAGAGCAGAGGACTGTTAATACCTCGCTCTCTTTAATGCTTTTCACTCTTAATACCAGAGAGGAGGGAGGATCTGTCTGGGGATTTGGACAGCTGTCAATTAAAATCCCTCGACACAATCCACCTCCTCCTCTTCCTCCTCCTCCTCCTCTTCCTCCTCCTCCTCCTGCTGCCTCCATCACACCAGCCCACAGCCCTCTGCTCTGCTCAACGGCACTCCTGCAGCACACACACACACACACACACACACACACACACACACACACACACACACACACACACACACACACACACACACACACACTCTGAGGGGGGTAGGGCTTCCCCTCCTCCATCCTACCCACCTCAGTGTGTGTGTGTTGGGGTGGGGGGT